>JAGFPH010003093.1:46699-61283 GCA_018207615.1 Philaenus spumarius | reverse complement strand
TAACATTTAAACTCTAAAAATAGTTTTTTAATGGATCTGGGCCATAAATATTGCCTTGAAAGAGCAAGAGTTTATTAAATATTAAAGAAACAAATTATTTTTGTCACGCAGCTGAACTGCTGACGTAAGTTTACAGAATTTCCAGAATTAAATTTATATGTTTTAGGGTTTGATCTCCTACATTTTGAGAAATTGGTTTACTCACGAAGGCGTTGAATAGCTGATTGCACGTTGAAATATATTAGTAGAATTTGTATGTACCTATGCATTCAGGTTCAACTCACTCGTTGCTTCGTTCCACTCACAGCGGAAAAACTTGCTTTGCGAGTTTGCACTTCGACCTTGCGGCCTCAGGTTATGGACTGCTTCCTTCACCATACAAACTCGGCCATTGGGCGTCGGATCGGAAAATGCCCCCACGTGGATTTGAACCGGGTATTTTTATGGTATTTTACATTTTGATCGATTTTGAGGGAACCAAGCGAGCTATAAGGTCGTGCAAAAGAACTAAATGTTTAGAATAATATCCTACATATATTTTTTTTTAGATAAAGCTCTAACAAAGTTTCATTCTCTTATGAAAAATCTCAAAAAATAGTTACTTCCTATCAAAAAACGTGCTTCCGGTTGTTGGATTTTTTAGCCAGCGATGTAGACAGCCAACGTGTGTACCAAATTTGGTGAAATAGGACTTAAAATGTGGCCATTAGAGTTCGAACACATATATACATATACAGTATTTATAACAATTTTAATGTTATCCATAAAAACATCAATATACAATTATATCGATTTGTACTAGATATGTCGATTACAAAATATGCTTACTCATTGGTGAAAAACTGTCCAATCGTAAGGGATTGCAGAAAAATGCATATCTAATGTTTGTAAATACAAAAATTAATGTTTAAAAATTTCTTTTCCAATAGTTTTTGTTTTATTGAGATTGGATGATTTTTAGTGGGTGAAATATTCAATACAATCAGACTACGGTAGTCCTGTCTGCCACTTGCTCGGCACGCTGAGACGGCGCTATAGGGTTAAATCAAACATATAAATCAGGCTTTAAAAAAATGTTTTGGAGGGGTCATGACCCCCATGACCCTCTCCCTGTATCCGCCCCTGTCTGTATGTGTATTTTTGAAAAAAAAATCATTATCTCATGATCAATTTCAAGATAAATTCATGAAATTAATTGAAGCAAAATTAAATTTTCCTCATTTGTATAAACCAATGTGGAAAACTTCCATGCCGAGTTTTATGTATTCATCTTAAACCGTTCATGATGAGATAATATGTTTTTTCAAAAACTCCTATTCAGATAAACTGAGCAAGATAGGACACATGTTCTATTATTTGCTAGTTTTGACCTGATGAATAACATGGAAAAGTTTTGTGACGCGCTTGCAGTGACGTCACCATGGTATGGAATACTGCAGTATGTAGGCACGTGGTTCAGGACACGTGACCTTGGCGCAGCGGAAGAAGCCGGCAGAGCTAGGATAGGTTTGAAGCGGTAACAACAGGACCCCGAGCTCTCCGTGTTAAATGTTTTAGGACCCCTATATAAATTATAATTAAATATGATCGGCTAGAAGTATGAATAAATGGCGACCAGTAGGGTTGGGGTTTTAACCAAGTTAGGCCGCGTAAATTAGTGAAGTGATGTGATTAACCGAGTTAAGGGCCTCAAGGCTAACGGTACCGCTTATTAAAGCAAACGCTAGTTTAAATTAAGGTAGTGTAATTAGGTATATTTAGAACTAGTCCAAATTATCTGTTAGCATCAAAGCTGGTTCCTAAGGTAATGGTCAAGTGAATAGTGTGTCGGTGTACAAACGGCTATTGGCAAAGGTGGTAAGTGGTTCACAGCGTGGGCAAAATGGCGTACCCGCAAGTCTGTTCGTTTAGGAATTTCAACTTCGCCCCAGGCCTCACACGCCTCAATTTGGTAGAATGGTTTCGAGATCATATTTGTATTTATTATTGAAGTTGTAAATCATTACTTTCAGCTCCCAATGGTGAGTATGTTCCTGCTGTGGTAGACCATAGCGATGACTTGCCTTGTCGTGGGCTGTTCCTCTTGCATCAAGGAATACAGCGCAGAATCCGGATTACAATAGTACACGAACACGCCGCAGAACTGAGATGGAAAGACGTCCGGGAATTAGTCGTGGGTAAGTGTTTGACATACTTATTTTAGACTCTTAGTTGAATTAAATCTGCAAAGTCATTTAATATGATTATGTATTTATTTAGTTTTGTTATTATTGTTTAGTCCGACGTTTGCCATTATTTGTGTTAACCTTTGCACTCTACTTATTTGCCACTTGGTTGCTTTACCAGATCCAATTAAAATATGACTGTTTGAAGAAGTATTTTTGTAAATTCAAAATAGAAACAGAAATAGAATCTATTTAAATTAAATGGATTTTCAGATGTAAATGTGGATAGTTTTAAAGTGAATGCATGTTAATAATCTTTATGAAATGTATTTTTCTTCTTTAGGTCGAATCCGCAACACTCCTGAGCCAGAAGAAGAGGATAACGACAGCTCAGTACTGTCACTAGGTCTGTTCCCCGGGGAAGCAGTAGAAATCCCTGGAGATGACAGGATCATGTTCCGTTTTGAAGCCGCGTGGGACAGTTCCTTACACAACTCTACACTACTTAACAGAGTCACTGCTTACGGAGAACAGATCTTCATGACAATATCTGCTTACGTGGAGGTGAGTTCTTAGTATATAGAAAAGCTCCAATAAATTTTTTGTATAACGGTTAAGTGCTTTTAGCATTTTATTAATATGAATTACTTGATCCCTTCTTTGCTTTTATTGAAACCATGATTAGATGCAATTAACAGCAAGAACGAGGCATATTCATAAAGTTATTTTAAACTCGTTGTATAAGTATCCAAGCCACAAATTGATATAACTCATTTTATACGGATTTTATTCAAAACACACAACTGAGACATGTAATTCGGGTAGACGTCTACTTTGTATCACGGTTGAACGACTACTGATTAAATTCAGTGTTCAGTTGATTAGAGTCAGAGATTCTTATCCCCGAGTCGTACAATATGTTGGAATGAAACGTAGCTGTGTTGTGAGTAAATTATTTTGTGTTATATGTAATGTGAACGTTTTAATATTTTAATATCTGATGGTGAAACATATGTTTCAAAACGCGTCATAGACATACGCTGACGAAGTCACTCGACGGATAAAAGCTTAAGTTAGTTATATCATAAAGTAAGGGCCGTTAACAAAAATAAAGTCATGTGTAAAGTAATGGACAATTTTAGTATTCTACATATCTACTTTACTTTTCCACATAGTCGCAATTCAGTTCTAAGCACTTTTCCTAACTCTGTTTCTTTAACCTCTCTGCATACCAGGAATTAAACCAGTTAATAACGGTAGTCTTAAGTACTTCATCATTGTCAAACTGTTTTCACCAAGTCACCATTTCAAATGCAAGAAGAGGAATAGTCTCTAGCTGTAAGGTTGGGACTATATGGAGGGCAGTCAAAATGTTTCTGGTAAAAATCTTGAATCTTCTTCTTGGTTACGGTATCAGTGTGAGGACGCTCGTTTTCGTGAAGGTGGATTTCGCCGGACAGTAGTGCGATTTAGGATCCCATGTCTCAATTTGGTGAGAGTATTGCAGTCCACATTGTTGGACGAGCTGTGCCAACTTTGTTGACCCATGTTCCATGAAATCGACCAAAAATCGCACTTTTCGTCCTAGAAAACAGTTGCCATCATTTTTCGATTCAAGTTCGGAGATTGCTTGAACTTAAACTTTTTAAATTTTGGTGAACTTGAATGGCGCCACTGCATCGACGGTTGTTTCGATTCTGTGTTGGTGTAGGATATCCACGTTTCATCACCAATGACAATGTGGGAAATTAAATCATCTTCATCTTGTTGATAGATGTCCGAAAACGCTCGTTCCCTTGCTCTTTGTACTGGCATTTTAGGTACCCACCTTGCTCTCAATTTCTGATATCCAAGATAATGGTTAGATAGAGGTGCGTCCAGCTTACGGAAATTACGAATTGTCAATCGCTGATTTCTTTGTAGTTTTTGAATTCACTTGTTCATCGATTTTGTCATTCGGAGTCTGCTACTACACTCTTAATCATGCAAGTTTGTGAGGCCATTTTAAAAATATCAACACCATTTTCTAACCTTTCCTTCACTCATTACGCTATGTCCATACATAAGGCATAACCGCTGAATTTCAGCAAGCAAAGAACGCACTTCACAACTGGCGGGAGAAACAGTTGACGTGGACAGCTATCTACAGTACATTCACCAACAGGCAAATGTCTACTGAAACAAAATACAACTGCACTAGTTTTGTAAATAGCCGATAGATGGCATCACATGCGTGAAACAGTGTTCAGACCCGCTAAAGCCGGCGAACCTTATTTTATACCTCGTAACATTGTGGTAATTTTATTAAATAATTTTCTCTGTGAGATTTTAAGTACAAGAATTCAAAACCACTGAAAGGGAGTAAAAATTGGCTTTGACACTGGTTGCACTAAGAGGGTTGTGGATGGAGATAATATTTGTTTCCCAATTGCTTATACGAATGGTCAAACAAATGTTGTTTAGTAAGTTTATCATCTCATCACATTTAAGCAAAATAAAAATAAAATTGACATGTGAATTCTACATTGTATTTAATATTAAAATATAATTACAGCTGGAGAACTGCGGACGGCCGGCCATCGTCACTAAAGACTTAAGTATGGTTATTTACGGACGTGATGCGCGCACAGCTCCGAGGTCATTAAAACATCTGTTTACTGGCAACTACCGAAATGCAGAGGCTAACCGTTTGTCTGGTGTTTACGAATTGGTCCTTAAGAGAGCGTCTGAAGCAGGTAGTCCAGGTAGAAAACCCTTAGATGCGCTCTTCCTTTATCCGCATTAGGCTGGTCTAATAGTTTACACTTCAATATTTTATTTTACTTATATAATACAGATTTTTAAATGTAATGAATTTTTTCAAAATGTGTTAAAAGTATTTGTAGGAGTGTAAGCTCTTTACGGAAGCTATAGTCTGTATACACTAAGTTGGCGTCTGGGTCTTGGCTACCTCGGGTAATACCCCGCCATTTACAACCGCCTGCATCTGTTTCTAGGGGTGTGCGAGATTGACTTTTATAATTCGAGGCGAGAACCTTAGGTTGGGTTGTTTAACACAAATTATCCAGAAAAAGACGAGAGCTGAGGCTTAAGAACTAGTGAGAAACAAGAATTTATTAAATACAATTTAACAAGATTGAGAAAAAATGAAAATAGTGATTTTGGAAGATGAATGAACCAAAATTTTAATCTCAAGTTGAGAGTGAGAAATATCAAAAATACTCTTTTACATCATTGACAGACATATGAGTTCAGGGATAAGTAATAAGTTAACCTTCTTTCGTTTTGCTATTGCTACTAAATTTATAAAAGATATTACAAATATTTTAAGACTATTGATTAACCCTAGAACCGGTCATGTTAAAGCTAAAGTTGGCCAGCCCAAGCATATTTTTAAAAATTCGCCAAAAATAGTAAATGACAAAACTTCAAAGAATTCAAATATGCCACTAAAAATTAGTTTCTTTTGAAATTGTAAAAGTTATTAGCTCAAGAAACAAAAAATGTTCAGTAACGAGAAAAAGTTCAACTTTAGGCCTACATAACAAGTAGTAAACACTTTTTGTATTTTTTTCGTAAGCGTAAAAAAGTTTCGTAATTTAGTTCTAAATAGAACTGTATAAAAACATTTATCAATTTCAAATTTTTTATTTTGAAAAAAACAGTTTTTATGTTCCAAATACACGACTGGTAACAAACCTAGGCCTAGATTGTAACGTCATTTACTAATATATGCTTTGCCCAAAAATGAAATATTATTATAACAAAGTGTAGAGGATAAATCAAAGAAAAGAACGGTATACTTGTCTTTCCTTAGTTCACAAAAGTGTTTGAGTTATATTTATTTGAATAACAAAATGACATCAATCTAATGAAAAGTCACCAGTCTACACACTGCGTATAGAACGGGACATTTGAATACCGTGGGAACCCACGCGCTAGACTTTCTCACTAGAACGTAATAATTATGTACATTTCAATTATCGTCTAGACAGACAAAAAACCGGTTATTTCTGGATTAATTCCCACCGTTACAAAATTCAGACTTTGCTGTACAAAATGGTGTAAAGAAATCTGTCAAAACATTTGACATGGTAGGCGTAAAATCACTTGACAAATGGGCTGTTTCATTGGTTGAAAAACTGTCCAATCGCAAGGGTTTACAGTAATTCTTAGAAAAAATACTATTTTTTTAGTGACATCTGATTAGAAGGCACCAACAGAAAGATAAAATCTTGACGAATCCAATGGTATCTTTATAATAGCCAAAGAAATATTTGTGTAAATAGTCTTGAACGTTGAAGAAGTGGGAAATAACAGTACAATTGTATGCAGATTCGCGCACGGAAATAGCTGTAGGAAAATGTGCATATTTTAAAACGATGATTATGTATGTAAATATACGTTTAACGAAAAAGTTGTAAATACAAAAATTAAAGTTTAATTCATTTCCTTTCCAATGGTGCCAGTTTTATTACGATTGGATGATTCTAAGTGGGTTAAATTATTGATTATGCAACATTTATTAATTTTTATATAATTATATTTATTTTTAGGTGAGTAATTAATTGGCATTATTTATTTTACTAAAAATCCAAGGTTGTATAAAACTTAATCTCTATTTTGCTAAGTTATTTCTCTTCAGTGTCAAGTGATTAAATTGTGCGATATCCTAATCACTTCCCTGTTGAGTTGTTTGGAAAACTTCTGTTTATCTTTTTTTCATTCTAATGTAACATTTTAAATTTTACAAAAAGACTAAAATAAAACTCGAGATTTTAAAAACGAATCGAGAAATTTATGGCTGAATCGGGAGAAGTACAACCGAGAAATGAATTTTATTCTTGACAACGTGATTGAGACGATATTGAGTTGTTCCTTGTTAATACTCGACAGTTTCGAGATTTTTAACAATCCTACCTGTTTCAATAACAAATCACCTACTAGCATCACCAAATTTAAACATATTTTAAAAGTTTGGAAAAATTACACCAAACATTATTACAACAAATTTAAACATAAATACAATTCAAGTAATATTTTATAAATTTTATTGCAGATATTTACATAGTTAAAATACAAATGTTCAATTATATTTCTTTATACCAAAATAGTTTTCAAATTAAATCATTATTGTGAATTGTAAATTTCAGTCCTGCAACATGTAAAATAAATAGATCATATACAAAAAAAAAAAAAATAATTTAATTAAAAAACTATAATTTACAGTAGGAGTTCGATTAACCAAGGTTTTGTGGGACGGTCTAACCTCGGTTAGTAAAAACTCAGATAATACGGAGTTTTTGGAAAAAATTGCTTGGCGTGGTGTTTATTGCCTAACGTGTTTCGGAATAACTGAGGTGAAAAAATGTGCAGTTCAAAGTACAGCGTGAAATTACATTATAACTACTACAAATACAGTACTGTACAATAAGATATAGGGAAACTAATAGAAACTGAGGTAATCTTATAGATTAACAAAATCTATACAGTGAACAAAAAGAAAACTCACGTATTGTACTGTAGCTTAGATTGGGAAGAAAAGCAGTCTTTAGCAGAAGGTCATTACTTGAGGCTGTTGTTCTATGTAATTCTGTGCCTTCTCGATCTTGTAGCATCCTATTAACTACTAACAACGGTTTGTTTTAGCGAGTATGTTTAAAATTGATTAGGTAACTTTTAAATACCTTACCTCGGTCCAACTTAAAATAGAAAAAAAAAATAGAGAAATAGCTTAAAGTTGGCAAATTAATCACAAGTAACTACAATTAAGTCAACAGGTTTTCTTTTTGTCTTTAATTGTTTCACATAGAAAACATTTTTTTAACCATTTATAATTTTGAGGGCTGTTTAAACTGACTGACTAAATTGAGAGTTCATTTTCCCCAAATTTTAATATAAGGTATTATTTTTTTAGAGAAATTATTAGGCCAGCCTCCTACACCTATTTGCATGCTAGAATTATTTGACTAGAATATTGTATATTTTCACTCCTTTGCGGTGTTTGCTATATAATATTAGCACAGTCAAGCGTGTGTGTGTGTTTGTTAGCCAGTGAATTTAACTTGTATATACTGAGTGGTGCAAAATGGATGTCGGATTTGTAATGTTTAGCAGTAGTGGAGTGGGAAGGTTACTGTCCGTTGCGATACCCATTCTGCCTAGTAATGGCACAGTGGATCGTGGAGCAAGCCTTTAGAAACATCAATCGTTTGTTACTGTGCAACGACTGTTCGCCCCGACATTTCAATGTGGCCCTGAACCCTGATTGCAGATCAATACTATTTTGGGTTACTACACTCCAATCAATTGGATCAGTTGTTAACAATAAATCTCCCGGGTGTCCCCATACGGCGTTGACTCCAGAAAACGACGAGAATGTGAGAGCATCAGTACTTTAGTGTCCTCGTTGCTCCACTAGGCTCCAACTTTGGGTCTTAACCGGCGCTCGTTACAGCGCATTGTACGCAGTGTGTTAAAGTAAAAGTGATTGATTCACCGCCTTTATTTTGGCACAGTGGAGGTTATAAAGCCCCGTCAACAAAATACATAAATGTTTACAATTTCTAAAAAAAATAAAACAAATGAATTCAAAAACACATACAAAGGAAAACATAAACAAATAAGACTTAGGCTATAAATAGAAGGCGTAAAAGAAAAACTTAAAATGGCCTTTACATTCTAATAATAAAACTAAACATATCTACAAACTTTCGTCCCCTCGATGAATGCAAAAGACCAGCAATAGTTATGAAAATGTTGTAATTGTTTTATAAAACATGAAAATATATACAGTAGAGTCCCGCTATTCCGAACTAATTGGGATAAAACACTGTTCGGTTCAGTGGGAATTTGGAATAGGCGGATTTCATGAATAATATCAACGTATTGTCTTATTAAGGTAAAAATTAAGTGTGGGGACATCTGCTAGTGTCTGTTCTATACAGCGTTGATCGGCTTGGAGGAAAGCGAGGAGGAGGTGAACGCTCAAACTGAACTCATATCACTCGTGGCAAATGCTCTTGACCTCGCTCTATTAGTAATAGTCATACTTGGGAATAACGAATAGAAATTCTAACGAATAGCGATATTCGTTAGCAATTTCGGCTAACTTCTATCATATTCGTTAGTTTTTAAAAAGTAATCAAAATAACTTCTACTTAGTTAGAATCAAGCTAACGAATAGATAATATATTCATTAGCAGTTTTGTTGTTTAATTAGTTAGATTTTTGAACGGACGGAATTACATCAATTCGAATTTTATGACGCGAGCGGTGAGGGTTATGTTGTTATGTATGGGATTCCCAGAAATGGTCAGCGCCTGCCATGACAAAGACAACAGGACAGGATGGGGAGGGGTGAGTGGTATGCAGCGCCAACCAATAACAATATCGGTAACGGACGTAACGGTATAGCGTAAGGGGAGGGAATGGGGAATGTTTGGCAATATTTGTCATCTCAAGACAGAAGACAATGACAATGACTTCACTCTTCAGTTGATGTTTATTCTGACAAGTAGTGTATAGTCTGTTTGTAGAGAATTTAAAACAAAAAAATATATTATTTTTTTCAGCAAAAATATTATTTAATCTTAAATGTTCTTATATAAAAATCGGAAACTTCAAACAATAGTTTGCCCGCAGTAATAATTACGGTATCGGGACTGTCTGTGATAACTAATAATACAAACGCGCATTTGATTTTCAAGCATCTAGCTGCAATTAATGTTTCAACTGTAGAAGTTGTTAAGGTTTGATTAAATTTACTAGTAAGACTGATTCGATAATTTTAGGCTACGGTTTTAATTTTGCTTCGTTTTGATAGAAATACTTTCATAGTTGTGAATAGAGGATAATGATGCTGTGTAATCTTATTTTTATCTACAACTAGTGGACCCAGCAATGCTGCGCTATTGCATGATTTAATTTAAAGGTTACTAAAGTTATTCCATTTCATTACATTGACTTAAGTACGGTAATCAAATTGCAAAATGGTTTTGTGCCACTTAAGAATATACTACACAAATTTAAATTTATAGTTTGTAAACCTTTATAGATAATACAGTAAACCTTTTGTTTGCTTTTACCTAAAATTAAAAAAACTGACAGTTGTTAAAATTTTTAAAAAACCTAATTCTAAATTGGCTGCAAATAAACATGTTTTGGTTCATTGTAGGCCTAACCTAAAATCATGTTCAGTTTTTGATAAAACACAGCTGTTTTATATAAATTATGTAACAACCAATGTTTGAATTGAATTAAAATATAGTAAGGGGCATATTACACTGTCAAATAATTGGTCAATGTTTTATCAAAGATCTTTGATGAAATCTTTGACAAAGATTTGTCAAAGAATTCATATTACACTTGTCCAATTTCTTTGATATTAAATTAGATATATTTTGGGGTCATGTTTCGGTTTATTCTTATATTTTTATTATTGTATTAACTATTATTACAAAATTACAGTTGAAAGACCGCAATTCATATAATAATAGCGAACTTCTCCAAAAACTAACTTTATTTTCTATCAGTTAGTTTTCAACTAACTAATAACTTCTATCAGTTACTTTTTTTAAGTAACTAACTAATAACTTCTATCAGTTACTTTTTACGGGACTAACTAATAACTTCAAACTAGTTAGAATGTGTGACTAACTTTCCCAAGTATGGTAATAGTGTAGGTTTACATCATCCTGGGTTATTTCCTTCTGTTGCTTTACGATTCCGTTTTCTTCTAAAAATGGAAGGAAAGTGATAGGTTGTTCGAACTGTTCGTTTTGTTAGTTCGCAGTCTGTCCGTTAGTACCGCATTATCTTAACGAGAAAAACAAATTCCTTCGAGATAATGAAAACGAAGGAGAAAACTGATCAAAGCAAACTGAAAGGCGGCAGCAACACTACTAGCGCCTAGCTGTTCTAATCCTTCCTTCTTTCTGAAGGACCCGGCTTCCGTTTCACCGGACACTTGTTGCCATAGCTTCCTTACCGCAAAACAGATGGAAAACGTGAAGGGAAAAAACCAGCTTACGTTCCAATTTAATTTTAGGCGTTTTAATCAAGGTTAGGCTTCATGTATGTTTCTATTTAACTTATTTGTATAACAATAAATGTACGGTTTTTCAAGAATGTCTTTTTAATTGCTCCTGTTTTTATGTTAAAAAAATCGGTATTTTTTCTGATCTCTGTTCGAAATAGCGGGGCTCGGAATAGCGGGACTGTACTGTATACTATTAATGTCATTAGTTAGAATAAAAATAACAAAATCAATATTATACTCTCCAGTCAAAAACTGTCCCTTAACAGTCAATTTAAACTCCCCCACCTGAGGAACAACAGAATTCCATTATCTGCAACCAGAAACTGCAAAGGAAAGGATTTATTAAAGACAGATGTACTGTGTAGGGGAATTTGGAGAATTCTAGAAACAGAATGTGTATTGACACAATGTATGTCAGATATAAAACTTAAATGTTTGGAAAAATAATTTTGTGAATTAATTTTTTTTAAATTTATATAATACACTCATCGAAGCAAGGTTTCTTTGAGAACCAAGCTGAGTCATTTCAGTTGATTATAAAAAGGAGAACAGTGTTGACCAAAACCTATAGGAATAACAAAGCGGATATATTTTGAACGTGCTGGAGCCTCCCGCTGTCAAGTCACTGTAAACAACGCACCCCTAATCAAATAAAGGACAAACTGTATTCTCATAGTGATGGAGAACTTTGAAGAAAGAATTTTGATTGGCTTACGCTCATCTTTCAGATGTGATTTTACGTACATGAACGGTATTATTATAATTTTTTTTAAATTTTTAACTTCATGTTTGAGCAATGGGTGAACTACAGAATTCATATTTGTAAATTTAAAAAAATATATTTTAACAATTTTAGAAGTTTTATTTATTTCAAAAGTGCCATTTTTTGCACCACCCAGTACATGGTAAGTTTTAGTTTTATTTCCTTTCTAGTTTTTGTTTTTATTTTGTTAAAATCATAACGATTCTAAACTAACTTCATACTTATTTATAGCAGTAGTTAATATTTTTATGAACAGTAAAACCAATATTTCCTGCAAAATGTGGCTCCGGATGATTTCGATACTAAACACTGCCAGAAATCATAGGCCAAATCAGTAGTTTAATGCGGTGTTTCTGCTAGTTCTGCCAAATTTAAATATATTTTAAAATGTTTGATACCTGTTTCCTTTTACTGTGTACTGTATCTAATAAAATTGAATAAATGTTGGTGCTTGGGCCTTATGCCACTTGTATCATATTTCAGCTGTTAGCTCCTTCATCGACTTTTCTACATGTATGGTTCTTGTGTATATTTGACACAACTTTTTTCTCAAGGCGTGGTTCTTTGTTAAATTAAAAATTCTTAAAACTGATTATTTCATCTGGGGTGTCATAGTTCTACACAGGCTAGGAAACTACTTTTATGTGGAACGGAGTGTGGTCGAATTTTAATAACGAATGATGCAACCAATTAGTTTAGCCTTGACTCTCTACTCTATGTTATTTATTAAAGTCAAACATACAAACAGGGGCGCAGAAAATGATTTAGCCCACAAAATTTCCCCAAAACAAATTATTATTCACAAAAAATTTCCCCAGTCGCACTTTGCGATATTATCCGCATTCAAATCGCTAATATTGTATAATGCATTGTAATATATAAACTTAAACATCACAATAATAAACAACTGCCTAATCTACTTGATGCTTGCTACTCATAAACTAACGGGTTCGAAGCAACAGGTACCGTATAACCCCACCCCTCATCAACACAAAGAAAATGTAAACAAACAAATAAGTCATCACATCATACGCATTTTACTGATAAACACAGATTTCGGTAAGCAGTGTAAGTTAAGCATTGAAAAACATCAGTAATATCCATGTAATAAATACCTTTGTATAATATGGTTTAATGTGATTTAGTAGTCATCGCTTGAGTAATATCATTTGTATGAAGCTAACAAAGTTTGCATTCCAGTACCATAATAACAATTAATACCTAAAGAAAGTATTAGAACACCAGTTGTTTGTGCCATTCATCAACCGGCACAAAAATATCATATCAGCTGTGATCAGCCGTACAATATTTTGTGAGGTAAAGATTAAATAGGAACCCTGTCCGACTTGTAGCAGAAAGCCTTCATTAAATTTTGTGTGTGTATTTATATTGTAAACAAACCGATTTGGCTGACCTACGTTTCCATACATTTTTTATTTATTTTCCCCCAAAATAATTATTTTTTCCTTCTTTTTATGGATTTTTTGTGACTAAAATTTCCCCACACCAGCAACAATTTCCTCCAAACTTCGTTCAGGTATTCTGACATATTCTGTGCCCCTGAATACAAAGCAAACAAAAATAATATTTACAAAACATACACAAAAAAATAAACGTAATTTAAATAATACTGTTCTTGTATGGTTTACAATATTACAGTATTTTTAATATTGTAAACCATTTTATTTTGCTTATAGCCCAACTGGATTGTTAACCCTCCAACTGTTAATAATTTTGTCCTTAATATTTGACCATTTTCGGCACTTTTACAAGCATAATGATAATAAAATGTAAAAAATCTATTTAAAAAGGAAACCTTATATAACTATACATAATTTTAATCAGAAATAACAGTTCTACAAGAATGTATAATAGAAAAATCACATACTTTGATTTATGTACATGAAGTTGACATTGGAAAGTTTAAAAACTATTGTTTCACTATATTTACAATTGTTCGCGCTCACTAAAAAATCACTAAATATCATTTTAACAAATTTTAAAAATAGCCATTTTGTTTTATTTTTTATATTCTTTTAGAAAATATACACTTTTTTTACTAATATGAAAAATTAAAAATATTATTTATAAAAAACTGTACGATAAACATAGGTAGCCTATCTCTTTTTCTGGTTCTGGGTGATAGGCTACACTCTAACCCAGAGAATAGGATTTTGCAAAGTAGGCCTAGTTGGGACATTTACTGGTGAAATTGGCCTGACAGAACTAGATAAAATATCACTATCTTGATTTATTTCTTCAGTATCACTCATCTCTTCAAAGTTTGGAATATAATCATCATCGTTGCCAGACGAAAAGTCTTCCAAAGAAACGTCGGATGGAATATTTTCAGCTTCTAAGTCACTTCCACTATCACTAATATCATTATCAATTAAATAATCTACTTCACTAGACCTCAAATGTATCACACATTGTAAAGGCAAACAAACAAAAGTAATAAAAACACACTAATTCAACCCATAAGTAAACAAGACTTATATAAATACCTGTAATTCGTTGCTGCTCGCAGTCCTATGTATATCTCTTTTCTCAGATGACGACCGTTTCACCTATTTGTCAGGCATTATCGAATCCGTCACAAATTCAAATAAATAA
>JAGFPH010003093.1:25436-39164 GCA_018207615.1 Philaenus spumarius | reverse complement strand
GAACTACTAAGGGCCTATAAAGACAATACCGCCCATCTACAAAGCTTTTATGAAATAGCTGCCTAACTACTAAGGATCTATAAAGAATACCGCCTATCTACAAAGTTTTTATAAAATAGCTGCCGAACTACTAAGGGTCTATAAAGACAATACCGCCCATCTACAAAGCTTTTATGAAATAGCTGCCTAACTACTAAGGGCCTATAAAGACAATACCGCCTATCTACAAAGTTTTTATAAAATAGCTGCCGAACTACTAAGGGTCTATAAAGACAATACCGCCTATCTACAAAGTTTTTATAAAATAGCTGCCGAACTACTAAGGGTCTATAAAGACAATACCGCCTATCTACAAAGTTTTTATAAAATAGCCGCCAAACTACTAAGGGTCTATAAAGACAATACCGCCCATCTACAAAGCTTTTATAGAAAAACTGCCAAACTACTAAGGGCCTATAAAGACAATACCGCCTATCTACAAAGATTTTATAAAATAGCTGCCGAACTACTAAGGGTCTATAAAGACAATACCGCCTAACTAGAATTATTTGTTGGCTAATAAAGTCTACCTGTAATTCGTTAAGATCCAATATTTTCTAACTACAAAATAAAAATAGCATTATATTAAATACACTTTAAAGGAATTTTAAAATAAGTGCTTTCGTACTTCCTGTATAGTTAATGAAATGTTAGTTAGGCGGTACTGTTAGCTAAGTGATGATAACCTAAAATTTTAGCAAGTTTTTATAACTGAAAGCTAAACAAGTTTGTACAATTGAATTTTAATAAGCTGTTATTTAACCCTAGAAGTGGCAGTATTAAAAAGTTTTGAGATTTTGCGGTTTTTTTACGTTTTGCAAGCATTTTTTCAAAAATTCGCCAATAATTGTAATTCTATCCCAATCCAAAAGTGTTCCATGGCTTTTTTTATAGAAAAAGGTCGAACGAATTCATATATGCAATTACAAAATTCATTGATGTAAAATTGTAAAAGTTATTACCTCAATAAACAAAAAATGTTCAGCAACGAAAAAAAACTATCAACTTTAAGCTTACATAAAAAGTAGTAAACATTTTTTGTTACTTTTTCAAAATTTACAAAAGTTTATTAATTTTGTTTTAAATAGAAGTGTGTAAAAATATATATCACTTTCAAATTTCTTTTTTTGAAAACACCAGTTTTTATGTTCCTACTGCAAGACTGCTAACAAAACTGGGCCTAGTTTGAATAGTAATTTAGGAATATATGCTTTGCCCAAAAATTAAATATTATTATAACAAAGTGTAGAGAATAAATCATAGAACTGAACTGTATACTTGTAAACTCTTATTTTATAAAGGTATTTCACTTAGTTTTACTTATATCACAAAATTAGATCAAACGGATAAAACGTCTCATGGATTCAACATATACATAGCCTGCCGGCCTGGATAGTTGGACAACGCATAGCGAAACCGTGGGAACTCGGTGTATTGAATTAAAAAAAGTCTGTATTTCCCACGACTGTACGAATAAAATCGTAACAGTAAATGTGGTTTAATTTACACGAAACGATAGGTTGAAGTTTTTTCTACAAATCGATATAAACATATCTGTACAAATATATCGAATTGTAATAGATATAATAGAAAATGTGCTATTCATTGGTTGAAAACTGTTCAATTGCAAAGATTTACAGAAAACTTTATATTTTCCAAACTATAAGAGTGACATCTGATTGGAAGACAGTTTTAGAAAGTTCAAATCTTGACGAATCCAAAGGTATCTTTATATTATTTATAAAACAATTCTGTCGAGCGCTATTGAATCTTAGAAAAGTTACGTATTTGTGTAATTTCCTATTGCTTTCTCGAGCAGCATCAATTAATTTAGACAGCTACAATTTTACAACGATGATTACATAAATATGTAAATATACGTTTTAGAAAGAAATTGTAAATACGAAAATTAAAGTTTGAAACATTACCTTTCCAATGGTTTTTTTTTTATTGAGATTGGATGAATTTTAGTGGGCAAAATATTCAATACAAGCTGTGTTGTCTAAAACGGGACAATTGTTTGTTACAGGAATCTGAGACGACACACAGTGTGTTGTCTGCCACTTCTGCAGTAGGGTTAAATAGATAACAAATTATTGATAGTTTTTGATGCTGACTGAATTTGTAGAGAATATGTTTAAATTCATCCCAGTTTTGCTCCGGTTGGATTAAAATGTACAGTGTTTCTTCTAAACAAGTTCTACATTAGTGTTTTCATTTGAAGTAGGCCTACTGATGTAAAAAAGCAGATTCTAAATACAGTACTAGATTTTAATCTGGATCTTGTAATTAACAGTTGTATTTTCCCCCAAACACTGAGCCTAATCCTTTCCACCCAGTTAGGTTGCTTTCCTATATGTTTCTACTAATATAAATTAATGTTTACCAATACCAATTAATGTCTGGTTTTGTTTAGGAATTAGTTAAGCTTGGAGATGTATCTCCTGCAGATGAGATGTTGGACATGAGTTGTAGTGTCACTTCAAGTATAACATCACCTTCTGGCCAAGAGTAAGTCAAATAATTATTCTGTCAATGTTACATTTAACCATATTCATGTCATATACGGGATTTTTCAAAATGAATATTGGGGGTTTAAGGCTTTGTAGTGTTTGTTACATTTTAACTTACAATCATTAATAAATAATACATCAAATTAAAGAGCAACTCAAACAGTTTTGTTGGTACACCTGTGCACATGCGCATGCACTGTTTCCTCTATGACACTAGTAGCAAAGATGGCGACTAGTAAACAGAAAGCTTTTTGTGTTTTACAGTTTGCAAGGACTGAATCTGTAGATACAGTGCAACATAATTTCTTGGTACAAAACACAGAAAGAACAATAATAGTACAGAAAGAAATTATGTTTTGAATTTTTAGCCGATAACTTGGTTATCTTTTAAAGTACGGGAAAAATAAAAAACCATTTTGTTTGTTATTAAAAAAATTTACTTTTTTGTTTCCTAAAATATTTTTGTAAAGTTCAAGGTTTTAGAGATATTTGAAATTCAACATTTTAAATGGCGGCCATTTTTAAAGTACAGCAGAGTCCCGCTAATCCGAATCCCGCAATTCCGAAAATCCGTCTATTCCGAACATACATACAGCCTAAGCCTAAAAAAATTACTAATTTACACACACATAAGTGCAGGTTTACAGCTTCAATTTTTTCCCTTCCTTTGCGTTGCGTTTTGGTCAACGGAAATTGACAACACATTAATTCCAGTTGGATTATTGTCCGGTTTTGTTTCCTTCACGTTTTCCATCTTTTTTGCAGGAAGGAAATTACTGCAACAAGCTTCTGGTGAAAAGGATACCGGGTAATTCAGAAAGAAGGAAGGATTAGATAAAACAGCTAGGCAGTAGTAGTGTTTTTGCCACATGCCGGTTGCGTTCATCAGAAGGAATTTTATTATTTTCTCGATCTTTTTTCAAGACGATGCGGTACTAACGGATAGATTGCGGGATGACAAAACCTAGAGTTCGAACGACCTATCGAAGTAGCGTAAGGCGAGGTCAAGAGCAATTGCCGCATCTGCCGTATGCCGCATCAAGAACGTATGCCTTAACTAGTCAATACGTTGATATTATTCATGAAATCCGCCTATTTCGAATTCTCGCTAAACCGATCAATTTTCGGTCCCTATTAGTTCAGAATAGCGGGGCTCTATTGTACATAAAAAAAACTTCTGGTTTTTGTTCAAGGGTAAAGAGTTACATAGTAAATATGCCCACCAAATTTGAAGTAAATATCTTTTCTATTTCCAAACATACTAAGTGTTTAGTAAAATATAAAAGTGACGGATAATTTGAAAACTAAGCATTTCCTGATCTATGTTTAATAGAATCACCTGGTGAAAAACTCTCTGTATATCAGGGAATGAAATAAATATCTAATCTAATTTATAAAGTTTATGATCATAAATTAAGTTTTTCTTGTCCTTACCAGGTATAGAGATAAACGTGTTTGTTTTAAGTGTGGACAGTTTTAATATAGTCGTAGGCCTTTTAATGTACATTATTTACAGTGTTTTAGTAGTTCTTAAAGCAGTGCGTTGTTTTACATTGTAAATTTTAAACTCAACTGACCCTAATTTGTTGACATATTCACAAAAACATTCTGTTCAACAGATTGGTATCACCAGAACGTATCACAAGGCCGGTTCTTCCAGAACATCTAAGTTTCCTTTCAGAATCAGGAACGTCCATGACCACAGGGAGCACATCTCCGGATCAGACTCTTGTTCTTTATGTTCCTGAAGTTGAAGAAATACGCATAAGCCCTGTCATAGCACGTAAAGGTTATCTGAACATCCTAGAACACAAGACTAACGGATGGAAGAAACGATGGGTGGTAAGTGTTGTTCGATAATGTCCAACATTATTACAGCATGTAGATAAATGGAGAACTGTCGCTACAACTAGGTTCTGTGAAAATCTTTTATCTAAAATTAAACATTTGGTGTCGAGAAAATCCGACTGGTCGAAGTGAAATCTGTTTTAACACATCACTTAAGGTTCAAAACTATGCTTCTACACAATGTAACAATAGACTGTTAAATCCATTTTAAATGGTAATATATAATGTTTATTTACATACAATTCTTAAAATATACTTGTGTACTTTTTGTAAGTGGTGCTTAGCTTCGTTTTTAATATCATATCCATTTTTTTTTCTTTTTTACGTAAGACATAAACTTCATCATAAAGATATTTCTTTTAAAACATTGTTATAATTCTATTTTTTCATGTTTTGAAGCTACTGTAAGGGCATTAATGTGTTATGGCGCTCAGGTATGGGGATATAAGGAAAGCACTCAACTTGAGGGAGTTTTAAGGATGTTCATTAAAAGACTTTTTCAGCTACCAAACAATACTCCAAATTATATGTTACATTTAGAAACTGGCTATCACAAGGTTTATTTATTCACTTTAAGAAATCACGTAAATTATGTTGCTAAGGTACTGAGGTTGCCATCGTACAGGCTACCAAAAATTCTCGCTAGGCAGGTGATAAATAAAAACGTTTATTGGTGTCGCGAGTGGAAATCCCTTGGACAAAAATTCGGGATTGATGTTTTTCTGAAAGGGGATACCGCTGACCGGGTGCTTGAACAGCTGACATTTATTGTTGAGGCAATTGGAGATAGCTGGTGGGATGATTGTTTGGTTAGGGCAAATAGTTCGCGGTATCACAGTCAATACAAGTCTCTCGACCTTGAACTTGGCAGTAAAATCGACCTTATCGATAGTTTAAATATAAATATTGTTCGCTGGATTTTTAAAGCCAGAACAGATCAAATAGATCTAAACTTTAAACCCTGGGTTAGGAATAAAAAATTGTTATGTTCCTTGTGTAATACACAGGAGAATGAAACTGTTTACCATTTTGTTGCAAGGTTCCGTCAGGTTTTAGAAATAAATGTTTTTTTAAAAGTACTTTAAGTAGAAAAGAATTCATTGCATATTTGAACGGGCGAGATTGGCTTTGTCTTTATAAATTCCTAAGACAAGCGTGGCATTATAGATGGTTTTTAGTAAATGAGTTTAATTACGAATTTAATGAGTCTGATGCTTAAGTAAAGCTTCTACAATAACTGCAATACGTACTCCCAGTAGATTAGGTAAAAATGGGAATTATTTCTTTTTTAGACATATTATTTTGCATTTTATTATATTATTTCACATGCGTTGTGGGTTGATTCGAATATTTATTATCGTCATCTTTGTTTATTATATTTTATTTTATGGGTATTCAGTACAATTTATATTAAGTATGATTTTAGCCAGGGTTGTTGCAGATATATTGTGTTTACGATTAGTTCAGATATTTTAATGAAGGGGTATTTTATTTGTAAGTTATTAACAATAATTAGGGTATTATGTTGCAGTTAATTTTATGGATGTCATTTTTATGTATTTATTTCTTCATGTCGCATTATGTTTTGTAAATTTGTAAGTTTTGAAGGCAAGTGTTTATTTTCTATGTGTGTTTTAATTTCTTGTTTATGTCAATTTTAGGTAATTTCTTTGTTCTAGTTAATTTTGTTTTTTGTTTTTAAGTCTGTTATATATATATATAAATGTTAAACTAAGAATGCCAACCCAGCAGACGGTCTATGGACCAGTGCTGAACAAGTGTTTTTTCAAATGTGAAATGTTTTGATATTTATAATTTCTTAAATAAAGCACTATTATTATTATTATTAATTCTATTTTTTTAAATTTACAAACGGTCCTACTATTTCCCTTTACTGCTACTGGGTCTGAATAGTTTCGACACAACCTACGTCATTGACGAATACGAAAATTCTAGGCGATAATTATCACTTAACACAAAGCACTACACAACACATAAAAGTATAAACATGTAACGTTCACTATTAAAGGTTCTTTAAGTAATTTAAAATGTGACCTAGCTTTCCACACAAATACTTGCAGGTCGTCTCAAAAGCACACTGACTTGGAACGAAACTAATCTCATTGCACTGTATGGTTGGTTGCATAACTTGCCTTTGTACTTAAATTTAATATAATAGCGAATATAGCGTTGGATTTAAAATGTAGCTGATCATTAACTACGTAATGTGGTTGTGTTTTTATGGCTTTGTATATGTGGAACTGTTCCAATGTGTCCATTTGTTTGCCTTAAGCGCATTTCCATGTCATTGTTTATGCCTTTTAGACCAATCAATAGAGCAAAATAAAAGGCTAATTTTGTTATGAAATTTAACAGCAAGCGGCATCCACATTGAGTTTAAAGGTAGCACATAGGTATTTTAAAATACAAAAACTATCAGGCAATGAGCTTTTGCGCATTTTTATAAACAAAAATAACAATAAATTAGAACTTTTGGGGTTTTTCATTTATTTTATAAAATGTTATGAATGGATCACAATACTTCCAATGGGACATTTGTAGTGAATTAAAAAACCTACATAATGTTTTTTTATAGACCCCCAATAGGACCATTTTCCACCGAGAAAAGTTGGAAAAATGCTTAAAAATTACTATTTAAAAAAAATTCACATCTTTGTTCATTTACAATATTAAGGGCAGATCTTTCGGAAAGTGATTTTTTATAATTAGGCCAGTCGGTAAAGGTCAATTTAGACCAAAAGTACCAGTAATTAGCAATACGGCTGAATTTTTTTTTATAAGTACATTAAAGTATGTAGATTAACATAAAAAAAAGTTTACCAGTCTATCGATTTCCCAAAGTCGAAAAAAAATCGATTATCATTTTTTTTTCGATTATCCTTAATATTTCGAGCTGGGATGAAGATAGAGGAAAATAAAAAATACTACCGTGTAGGGGAGGTATTTTTAAACAAAAAAGGTTATATGTATTTATTTCGTCCGAGCAATGGTTTGTCTGGAAAAAAATCGATAATGCAGGTATGTATTTTGCAGCAGGGGAAATCACTAAAAGGGGACATCTTATTCATATATGAAGCGTTGGCTCATTCTAAATTGGCCGAATTTTAATATATCGAATTGAAACTTTACATAGGAGTTAAAATATATATTTTAAACATTTATGCTGAGTCTCAGCTTGTTATCTTGAAAATGGCCCGATCTAGGAGTCGATTTCGATTATCGATTTTAGGAGTACCGGACCCACAAACTAATTTCAATCTATTCCAGTTTCGTCAATTTTTGGAATATCAACACCAAATTTGTTTTACAAGTTGAGTACACCAGTATAAATATTCTTAGTAAGTATGAACGATTTTTTTCTTGTTATTTTTAAAAACAAGGCGCTTGAAAATAGTCTTCTGTTTTACCTATCTCGTTTTAACTATAACACTTTTGGATTCAACGACTCCATCTTCGACATTTTTGAACATATCGATTTAAAAATTGGTACAGAAGTTAAAAATACAATTGTTTTTTGCTATACTTATTTTAAAAACTATATTTAAAAAAATGACTAATCTGCAGCTGATCAACTCAAGCGTTTTGATAAAAAATCTAAAAAGGTCTAAAATTATACTTTTTTAATTTACTTGTGCTTTTAAAACTAAATAATGAAAAAGGTTTATACTCCTTGAACTTGTTTAAATATATATATTTAACTTGTAAAAAAACTTTCAGGTTGATATTTTGAAAATTTTCTAAACTGGAGCTGTTTAAAATGAATTTTTGGGTCCGGTACTCCTAAAATCGAGAAACCCATTAATAAGTCAAGTGGCTCTAAATCGGGTAATTTTCAAGATAACAAGCTGAGACTCAGCATAAATGTTTAAAATGTATATTTTAACTACTATACCAAGTTTCAATTCGATATATTAAAATTCAGCCAATTTAGAATGAGCCAACGCTTCATATATGAATAAGATGTCCCTTTTTAGTGATTTCCCCTGCTGCAAAATACATACCTGCATTATCGAATTTTTTCCAGACAAACCATTGCTCGGACGAAATAAATACATATGACCTTTTTTGTTGTAAAATACCTCCCCTACACGGTGGTATTTTTTATTTTCCTCTATCTTGATCCCAGCTCGAAATATTAAGGATAATCGAAAAAAAAATGATAATCGATTTTTTTTTCCGACTTTGGGAAATCGATAGACTGGTAAACTTTTTTTTATGTTAATCTACATACTTTAATGTACTTATAAAAAAAATTCAGCCGTATTGCAAATTACTGGTAGTTGTAACCTATATCGACTGGGCTAAATGTGTACTTCAAACAGGCAGAAGTTGAAATTTGTTGCATTAATAGTTTTTCAACAATTATAGTATAAACAAATTAGGTCATTATCTTTCATAATGCGCCCTATTAACCTGAGTGCCAGATTTAAATTTACCAAACGGATTCTGAAAGTATATATTAATACCTACAATTCTTATATCTTCGATTTTTGTATCTTCGATAATGTCGATAAAGTACGATAAAAATGCATCCGAACATAGCTCGAATGAAAATATACCATGAATCATTTATTTATAAGTTCAGTGACCGTCTAATTCATGTTCAGATTCAATAAAAAGAACAGATTCAATTAACCAGATTCAATGGAAGAAAAATTATGTTTATAAACTGTGTGGTGGATACTGTACTACTGTGTGCTTTTGGTTTGTCCGTAGGCTGTCCGACGACCATATGTGTTTATTTTCCGTGATGAGAAGGATCCTGTAGAACGAGCACTAATTAATCTTGCCACAGCCCAAGTAGAATATTCAGAGGATCAACTAGCTATGGTTAAAGTACCAAACACATTCAGGTGAGTGCTCAACTTTATCCGTTTTATTTGGCGCTTATTACCCTTTAAATTAATTGGTGTTTTCAAAAATAGCCAGAAACACTTTTCGGGGTGCAGGTCAGGACCGGGGATTTGAATGTAAACCCTTTTAACACGTTCACTGCTAAGGACGCACATGTGAGCTTGACACTGAACACTATGAGAAGCGGCCGACGCACAGTGCATTGCACGCCAACCCCCTTATTGGGAGTATTTTCAATACACAATGAATTGTGTGTTTCGCACGCCAACCAACGTGTTGGGAGAATTTTCAATACACAGAGCATTGCATGTTTTGTAAGAGTAAAGTATTTTTGTTGAACCTTCATAGTTTTCTTATTTAATAGATCAGATCAAGCTCACAAGAGAGTAAGGCTGTAACCTACTGCATCCATGTGTATCGTAAGTTGTAGTTTAATCAAGCAAATCTAAATATCAGTATGCATGCAGTGCACAATGATGTAAAATATGTTGCTGGATCCTCTTTTGTGATGTCTATTTCATAATTTAATTTGCACTTTTTAAACCTAGTATTAATTTTTACTACTATATTTCGGGGGTTGTTTGACCCCCCTTGGTGTATTTACTTATAACTCTCTGAGTATGTTGAAGTGAAACTTCTTCAGACGTGGGAGGGAAAATTGGTCCGGATCAGACGAAAAGTGTAATGCTTCCCCTTCTCTGACTTGAACCAGTAGTTGAAAGGAGGGAGTAGGAGAATCGATTGACACGCATGCACAGTGAAATCATTTCTACTCTCTCTGTAGCATAAGTCATAGACAGAGATGCGCCGTGTGTACTGTGTTAATATGTAGCACAGGGAACCAGTAGACACTTGCTTATTTTATACTGTACATTAACTGAACAAGTTTTAATATTTATATAATTTTTGTTAAAATATTAAAGTTAATGGACAAAATAAGCTATTGAATGTTTGTGTATTGTTTTCAATTGTTTTTGTTTACTTTGTTCTTCAAAAGCAACTACTAAGGCATACAAACAACAAACTATATCTAACTGAGTCTCTGCCGTTAGGGATTTTCAACATGGTAAATTTACAGAGCCTATAATTTAATATTCTATTTAAAGACCTGGAAAACAGAACAAACGATCATACATTTTATGTTTTTCAGCTGGCAAGATGAAGTAAACAAAAAGGATTCATACATAAAATTTTAAATGATTTCTAACCTCGAAGCCAATTATATTATAATATATCAAATGCAAAAAAAAATGCATAGAATGAACTGTTTCTAGAACCTAAGAAGTTTCACTTCTAACGAGTTAGAGTTTTTGTTGTTGTTTGTTTTAAAGGACATTAAACTTTTTAGGCGGGGTGATATTTATTTTTGAAGTTATACTTCTTTGCGCCCGTTGTAATCGGGATGGGGTGCCGGTCGAGAAACCGAGTCACGCGTTAGGAGTAAAATCCGGAAAGTGCCTTTTTATACCTTTTCTCTACAAGAGATACCTCAAGAGTCTCGGTGGGTGAGTGGTTAACGCACTAGACTTCGACGCTAGAATCCCTGACTCGATCCCCGGCTGAGAAATTAAAAAAAAAAAAATTATAGGAGAATATACGAATGGCCAAAGAAGTATAACTTCCACCGTCTGGTCCGACGCAGACCCAATTTTGTTTTTTTTTTTCAAACAGTTTTATAGGCTACACCCACCTTATTTTTTGACCACGGTGTAATCCCTTGCTCTCCTGTTGTCGAATTGACAACACCAAACACAGCAACAACACAAAAACACATAAAAAAGGGGTTACCGATTCAACTTGGTCGTCAAAGTCACAAAAAACACTCAACAGAAGAAGAACATGAAATTGCACAAAATTGTCGTACGTTTTGCGAAGACTAATAACACTTTGCTTCTTCAGAAACCGATATAATATTACGTGCCTACCTTAAGTCTACAACCAAGGTTACACCAACACCAGTGGAGAAAAATAAATTTAATTGAAGCTGCATGTATGTCGATTGACACTAATTGTTTTTCACAACCCAGTGTCTCATGTCCCCATGTTTATATCCGTTTAATAAACCTTAAAAAAAATGAAATAGAGAGGTAAACATTCAGAATGGCAGGTTGGTTAATCCCCCACCCCCATCGGTTCAGGACCACAATGTTAGCACAACTGATAAGACACGAGGTTTGTAGTAAGCGTCTAGCAGGCCTTCGCCCATTGGAAGGCACGTAATATTATATCGGTTTCTGAAGAAGCGAAGTGTTATCAATCTTCGTGAAACGTAAGACAATTTTGTGCAATTTCATGTTCTTCTTGAGTTCACTGTTTTTTGTGACTTTGGCGACCGTGTTCAATCGGTAACCCGCCCTTTTTTTATGTGTTTTTGTGTTCTTGTTTGTGCTGTGTTGTGGTGTTGACAATTCGACAACAGGAGAGCGAGGGATTGCACCTTGGTAAAAAAAAAGAGTTAGAGTCTCACAGACTTTTTATTTCTTTTCAGTTTGTGTGTAATGAATGTGTCCAAACACCTCTCTGTATGCTCTCAATTCACAATAAAATAACACACATAGGTTTGCATAATCGAAAGCAGAAATAAATTAAGAAACAAACAAATTTAACTTGTTTTAAAATGGTTACAATAGACATTGTTTTCAAATATTCCCTTGGGTATTGTATTGGTTATTCTACGTAGACATACTGTTTACAATGACAAGCCGTATCTATAACAACATAAATGGCTTTAACAACAGGACTAACAAATAAAATATTATCTGCACAACATTAAATATAGAAAGTAAGTTGTTTTTTAAGGCAAATTTAATATTTAAAATTAAATAATAGCCGAGACTATAAGTATATATCAAAATGTTTAAACTTAAAAATTAACTAAAATGATTAATAAAAAAATTAAATTGATAAAAAAACTAAAAATTAACAAGAAAACCTCTTAATGAAGTAACAAAGGCTTTCAACTAATTAATTACACAATAAAATGTGATGTTAAAATAAAGTAAGTCCACTTTTTTTACCTCCAACAATAAAAAACAAATTTTATCAACAAAAAAGATACAAAAGTGTACACTTATTTATATTAGTTATAGAATGTGAAAGTATAGTCATTTGTTACGAGGTGTGTTAAAAAATTAACAGTGTAATATATGTGAGTTTCAGGGGTTTAATTAAGTAAACAGGGGTATAACGTAAAGGGAGTAGCTATGTAAATTTTGGATGGTTTAGCCTATTTTAAAACATTGTATTTTATAAAGAAATAATAAACATAGAAATTCAAAGGGGGAATGCAGACAGGTTTAATTTCATTATATTTCATTCGTGAAAAAGCAATTATAATATAATAAATCATAAGTAAAAGCTATAAGGAACTTTGATATGTTTTTAGAAAATAAAAAGAGACACGTCATAGTAGGATAGCCTCTACAACGGGTGTACTTTATAATAAAATTAACTTTAGCCTCGGAACGGGTGTGAAACAGGAAGGTTAGATGCAGAATTATTAACAACGGAAAAATCAGGATTGGTCGAAGCAGATCACGTGACATGACGTCATCGTCACACGATGTGGTTGCCGGAAGCAATGCCAAGCTCTCACTATTAGCGGAGACGTCCTAGTGTTTGGATCTGTTGGTCGTCTGGTGGTGAAATGATTTCACAAGTATAGTTTTTGCGGTCTTTAGAGACTAGATACAGTTCAAGTATGTTCAAAAGTTAGTAGAGACAGTGCAGTGAACAAAAAATGTCGAATGGCGTAAATCGTACGATTTAAAGCAAGGTAAATTGACTTTGTAAATTTCGGAGGTGTGTGCCGACTTACAATGAGCTAATGGCGGACATTCGGAAGTGACTACCACGTGAAAGAATGTTTCCGACATAAACGTTATTTAAAGAACGAAGTGAAATTAATTCGGTGAGGCTAAAGTGAACAAAGATCTTCAAGGGGAAAATTTTTAAATAAGGGTAAAATTAAATTAAAATCTTTTTGGAATATGTTGTAAAGTTTCTTTTTGTTAAAGTGCACTATAAATCAAAACGTACGTAAGTAAAAAATATAATTATAATTAAGTCTGCATTTCAAAGTTTTAGTATTCTAATTTGTTGTATGTCTAGATTTAGTAAAGTTAATAATTGGAATGAATGCTTGAGTGTTTGAAAATTATTGAGACTAGCCGTGATTTGCCAATTCTTTTTAACATGGTCTGTATGTTTGATATCTAAAATGGGGCATTAAATACTTAATGCCAATTATTATGTTTTGTTAATTCGAGTCCTTTCCCTTCCTAGAAGTACTTCATGGTAAATTGAACCTTGTTATAAAATATAGAATCAGTGTAGCTTTAAGAGATACAAAATGGCGTCAGTTGGAACCGCAGTGACAAATTTTGGAGGTAAGGTCTCTGTGAATAGAACACAGATTCCGTACTTCTAAGACCAGTCGCCCCGTAGTTACCAG
>JAGFPH010003093.1:0-15127 GCA_018207615.1 Philaenus spumarius | reverse complement strand
AACTGTAATACTAATAACATGAACACTACTTTTGTGGTTTCATATTTCAATTGACACAACTGTTCAGTTTTAGTATATTATGTTGAACTGTAATACTAATAACATGAACACTACTGGTGTGGTTTCATATTTAATAAGATCCATCTTAATAATAAATCTTAATTAACTACGGAGATGCTACATAGCCTTAAATATTTGTGGAGATGTGACGGAGCCTTAAATAATTGTGGAGATCCGATAGACCCTTAAATAATTGTGGAGATGCAATGGAGCGTTAAATAATTGCGGGGATGAGACTGTGTCTTAAATAATTACGGAGATGCGGTGTAGCCTTAAATATGTGTGGAGATGCGACGGAACCTTAAATAATTGCTGAGATACGACGGAGCCTTAAAAAAAGTGTGTCCGTGCGATGATGATGACGGTTCAATAATTTTTTCTACGCAAAAGTTCTTTCTACCTCATCCTGTAACTTAAATAAACCTCGCGCAATCTACAAGTAATTGAGAATTGTGTGGTGAATAATGTGTACAATGAAATTGGCTACATTTATATGTGGTGAAATTCATTTATATGTATTTCCTCAGGTAAAGCAAAGTATGTTAAATTAGTACACGGTTAAAAATTAAATTACAGAACTAAATGTAATGTTACATTACATAACTAAACACAAATTGTACCATAAGAATATACAATAATTATTTTATAATAATGTGTAACAATAAAAGACATCTACACAAGAAAGGAAATTTGCTGTACAACTCCAAACACACAATTATTACATTCTGTAAAATTGAAAACTGCACTCAATCGAGAACTAACAGTATATCAGCCTTTCCAGGCAGGATGTTAAGTTTTGATAAAGGAAATCACGTCGTATTTTTCTTTGTCTGGCTGAGTTCTATCAGTGTTGCCAAGTTTCGGCCGCCATATAGGTGTAAAACTTTTAGACCGTATTATATTCTAACAGTCCTACAACAGCGCTTGAAACTGAACTTTTGTCAACCCAATATAACCTATTCGTTTTTTCTCAAAATGCACACCTATTTGACAGCCGATAAATAAATGTTTTTTTGATCAAGTCGCATCAATTACAGTAAGAAAAGCTAGCTTTACATATGTGGCAGCTGTAAACGGCTGCCATATGGGACCGGCCTCCAGATGTAATGTGAATTCGGTACGGCCGCCAGAAGTTACCAGAAGCTTACATATATATTGTGCCTGAAGATGGGATAAAAGTCCCAAAACGCGTGACAAACACACAAAAGAGGTTACTTGACGGTAACAAGGTAAGAAACTTTATTTTATTCCTTAATGTTTAGAACATTTTATTAGAAGTAGAATTTTATTGGTGTGGTGCAACACGCGATAAAACCAAATAGGTTAGTGGCATTTTATAGTAAGCCAACGACCGAGCTAGACAAGTAAAACTGAATGGGAACAGAGGTGGTCGTTGTTAAATAGAGGGGAATAAATTTGAGGCGAGGCAATTAGAGTGGAACCAGCCGAGGTGTAAGTCGATGCGGAAGGATCTGACCGGAAGAAGCCACGAAGACAAAATAAGGTGAGGGCAAATTTCTTGTGTATTTGGTTAATAATTGTTTTGGATTGAGTTTAAGTAGAATCAGTTTTTGTTTGTTTTATAATTGAGGTAATTATTTATTTGAGTGATATCCGTATTAGGGAATTTTGGGAAGATGATACGTTAATTTAAACTCAGTTTGTCTTTGTGCTAGGTGTATGTACAAGATTTAAATAAAAGATATATGTATATTGTAAAGTATGCAATTGTACAAGAGTGGAAGCATCGCGTGATATGCATGATCTATGACGTCAGACAATGATCTATGATTATAGTTCGATATGTCTCCCGAGAAATTAATAAACGCTATTTAGAAATGACTTGTTTAAAAAATTAAAGCGTTAACCCTATAACAATAAGCTCAAAAAATATGTACATAGGTGCAGTAGTAGACTTAATTTAAATATAAAGCATAGAAAAGAACAGTTTTATCTAACGTCTCTTGGGAATAAGAAGGGAGATATAAGAGGTCAGTGGAGGGTGGTAAACAATTTACTTGGTAGAGGTCATGGTCCGATTAAGATAGAGGGAATAAGGGATGGAAATGTTATTGTCTTAAGTAACCCGGAACATATTGCAAATGAACTTAATTCCTATTTTTGTAATATTATTAATATACTGAGAGCTGACATAGATATAGTTTCTGGGGCAGACAATGAATTGTATAGGGAGCATTTTAGTGGGAATATCCAACCGCCAATTAAATCCTTTTTTATGCCATATATTACTGAGCAAGACGTTTTGAATGTTATTGAATCTTTAAACCCAAAAAGAACACCAGGTTTAGATGGAATTAATGCAATATTAATTAAACATATAAAATTTTAAATTCTTACAGTGTTAACATATTTATGTAATTTAAGTTTCAGTAATGTTGTATTCCCAGACCAATTCAAAGAAGCAGTTATAATACCATTGTATAAGAAAGGTGATAAATATGATTGTGGTAATTATAGACCAATAGCATTGCTGTCCGTTTTTGCAAAGATTATTGAAAAAAACGGTACCAGAAACTGGCACATACTTTCTCACAAACATATTTAAATTATTAACACGTTCACTGCTAAGTCGCACATGTGAGCTTGACACTGAACACTATGAGAAGTGGCCGACGCACAGTGCATTGCACGCCAACCCCCGTATCGGGTGTATTTTCAATACAAAATGCATTGCGTGCTTCGCTCGCCAAACCGCATATTGGGAATATTATCAATACACAGTGCATTGCGTGCTTCGCACGCCAACCCCCGTATGTAACCCCAACCGTGACTTTCATAGTTGTATTAAAGTAGGAGATGGGATAGTAAATTAAAGTAGGAGAGTAAATAATAAATACTATTATTATTACCTAAAGTGAAAACAATTCGATCGATTTCAAACAAATTTGCACCAGACTAGTCAAGTAGGCCTGTATAGATGCACGAAAAAAGATTTTGAAAAATTTTGAAACACAACTCCCTTTTTTAGCCAAAAAACCCCCCAAAATCAGTTATTATTATTAGCTACACGAGAATTTTTTGAAAGATGCGGTTTTTTGCATATGGTAGGGTACATTAAAGGCTACAAATAAGCCAAATTTTATCAAAATCGTTAGAGCGGTTTTTACTTTTTTACTATACTATAGTATAGAGAAAGTATAGTGATCGCAAAAAAAATCGATGTTGAGATTTTTGTGGAAATATCCGTTTTGGGACACCTGAGTCCAAAAAAGTGGTTCTTACAAAATGTCTGTTTGTATGTCTGTATGTATGTCTGTCTGTATGTCTGTCTGTATGTCTGTATGCATACAAAGCTAGAGATAAAACTATTCGATCGATTTCAACCAAACTTGCACCAGACATGTCAAGTAGGCCTGTATAGATGCACAAAAAAGGGTTTTGAAAATTTTTGAAAAACAACCCCCTTTTTGGCCAAAAACCCCCCAAAAAATTTGTTATTATTTTTTTTATAAAAAAACGGCTTTAACGATTTTGATAAAATTTGGCTTATTTGTAGCTTTAATGTGCCCTACCATATGCAAGAAACCGCATCTTTCTAAAAATTCTCGTTTAGCTAATAATAATAATAATAACTGATTTTTGGGGGTTATTCGGCATAAAGGGGTTTTTTTCAAAATTTTTCAAAACTTTTTTTCGTGCATCTATAAAGACATAATTGACGTGTTTGGTGCAAATTTGTTCGAAATCGATCGAATAGTTTTCTCTCTAGGTAATAATAATAATATTTATTAGGTAATCTAAAACTTTAATAAAAAATCACCTCTCCTACCCCACCCTACAAGTCACAGTGAATCTGTTTAATAATTTAAATATGTTTGTGAGAAAGTATGTGCCAGTTCCTGGTACCGTTTATTTTATAAAAAAATTATAACTGTTTGTTTGGGGTTTTTTTTGCGAAAAAGGGGGTTGTTTTTTTAAATTTTTCAAAACCGTTTTTCGTGCATCTATACAGGCCTACTTGAAATGTCCGGTGCAAATTTTTTTGAAATCGATCGAATAGTTTTCGCTCTAGCTTTGTATACATACAGACATTTTGTAAAAACCACTTTTTTGGACTCAGGGGGTCCCAAAACGGATATTTCCACAAAAATCTCAACATCGATATTTTTTGCGATCTCTATACTTTCTCTATACTATAGTATAGTGAGAAAGTAAAATTGATGAAAAAGTCTACAGGGTGGACCAGCTAAAGTGTGACAGTAGCTAACTTTTAAAATACGATTCGGACAAAAATGTTTAAATAGAACATCTGCCCTTAATTTTTTATACCTTTTGGACTGTGTATAAATTTTTTCAAAATCCGCCATTTTGAATCCAAAATGGCGGCCAACTTCATTTTTTTAAATGGAAACCCCCCATTTGTATGACGTTTTTGGATTTTATGGGTAATTTTAAGACTTTTTTGCTCTTTACATTTTTTTGATAAACCTAACGGTTCTCCTGTAAAATGAAGTCGAAGTTTCATTTTCTTACAGCTAATCACTCATAAAGGTTACAATAACCAACGTCTAAACCATGCTTCAGACAACTAACTTTTTTTAAATCAAATTAGTACAATAAAATATCAAACCATCACTCTCCCATAAAATTTAATTAACGCTTTCAAACGCAATCGAGCAATTTAGGACACATACTAAAATTAGTATTGTTGAAGTGGTTTGTATTTAAACGCCTTTGAAATAAAGCAGTCACGCTGGTTATCTTTTTACAACAATGCAACAGCTGTTTCCGGATTCTTCATTGTTGCCGTTTAATCTAGTTTATACCACAGTACTGTTAACTTCTAAAACTTAAAAGTTAGCTATTGTCACACTTTAGCTGGTCCACCCTGTATAGTGAGATATTTAGAGAAGAACAAATTCTTTAGTAATAGGCAATTCGGTTTTAGGGAGGGGCTAAGCTCGGAAAAGCTTTAAGTAAATTTGTAACTGATGTTTACGAATCCTTGAATGATGGACTTAAGACTGCCGGTCTTTTTATAGATATCAAAAAAGCGTTTGACACTGTAGATCATGATGTCCTTTTGGAAAGATTGTGGTTTGCAGGAGTAAGAGGTTTGCCTCATCAATGGTTTGTGAGCTACCTTAGCGGTAGGTCTCAGAGGACCAGATTGGATGGTGTATTGGGAAGTAGGCCTACCAAAGAACTAAAATGTGGAGTACCTCAAGGGTCTGTGCTTGGTGCTGTCCTTTTTATTATAATAAATGACTTGTGTAAAAGTAAATTCAATGGGGAAATAACAACTTTTGCGGATGATACTGCATTCTTGTACAGAGGAAAAGATAATGCAGAATTATTATCATTAATAAAATATGACCTTAAATATTTAAGGTTGTGGTTCTCAAAAAATTATATGGTTCTAAGTGAAGAGAAATCTAATTTTGTTATTTTTTCATTTAAAAGAAAAGATCAATTAGCCTACCGCAAAGCTTAGCGTATCACCATTTGTCATGCCTGGAAGCTAATAATATAATTAGATGTACATGTCCAGTAATTAAAAATATAAATGAAGTAAAATATTTAGGAATTGTGGTAGATCAAAATTTGACTTGGAGGAGTCACATTGATAACTTGCAAAGAACAATGCACTCAATTATTAGAAAATTTTACTTTCTCCGATCAATGTGCCCAACTGAATTGCTAATTCAAATTTATTTTGCACTTGTTCAGTCTCGTATTCAGTATGGCCTGTTATGCTGGGGAGCTACCTATGAGGCGGTTATCAAACCTCTTGTGAAAAGTCAAAAACATATTATAAGAGTAATGGCATTTAAAAATAAAATGGAGCATTCGCTACCACTATTCGGATCATTTGGTATACTTCCACTTAGATACTTGTTTGTGTACAAGGTACTTGCAGATTTCTTTAAAGCAAGTGATGAAATAATGATTACAAACCCCAAAGATATTCTAAACGTAAGATTGTTAATATTTTACCTAAAACAAAACTAACTGCATTCAAAATTTGTTTTCTATTTAGAGGGGCTAAATTGTTCAATATTTTACCAAAGGAGATCCAGTTGTGCAGTACATTTGTTAAGTTTTCAAAATCAGTAAGAGAATGGCTGTTTAGGACAAATGATATTGAGTATCTTTTAAAATAAAAGTGGCTGTTATATTGTTTCATGGGCGGATCCAGCCAGTTTTCAAGGAGGGGGCTGTCTCGGGGGGGGGTATAGTATAATTTTTTGGAATACAGGGCTTGAAAACGTCTTTTTAGACTATTTCACGATCACCCATTTTGAATAGAACTTAATTATTATATGCTGTACCCAAAAATAAAGTTTTATTATAACAAATTGTAGAGAATAAACGATAGAATTGAACTGTATACAGTACAACCTCGTTGTCGGTCCCCTTTAAGTCGGATCTCCTGGTAACCCGGACCGGTTTGCATTAAATAAAAATATGCATTTTGGTAGCGCTACTGCTTTATACGAGCGCATAATCGTAGCGTACTGCTTGGTGATCATGTTTCCGCCGAGTTTGTTTGCCGTGCGGCACGTAAACGTTACTCGAAGTTGACGCAACAGAAACTTACAAGCTTTTTCCCCAAAAAGTAGACAGTCCACAGAAGTGTTTTTCGTTTTATTGTGTCCAGTTAATATTTTTATAGTGTTTTTCTCTGTAATAAAGGAAAATATTGTAAGTAACTTATATAGTGAATTTTCATTTTTTGATGTTTTATGCTCTTTCTCTGGCTAACACGGATTTAAAAAAAACAAAATGTGCAGAATAACCAAGGTTGTTAGAGAATAAGGTTGACGCATTAGACCGTTTTCGTGGTTCAAGCCAGCCAAGTGCGGTGACGTCACGCAGTGACCGGCCCTCCGATAAGTCGCACTAGCTCTGGCAGTTAATAAGCAATGCTTAGCATCTGTTCACATTGTATAATGTTTGTTGATGTGCATGTTTGTTGTTGTAATAATGTTGACAGTGCATATCTGTGTTTGTAATATAAACAGCGAATAAAATAGTTTGTATTATTATTTTGCCAATTTGCCTTTAATTTGTAAGTGATTACACTTCTCGAATATGGAATGAATACAGTATGAAAACTTCAGCTAAAATGAGACTTAATAACAGTGCTCACTAAAACAAATTATATCTTATGTTTTATATAGCTAAAATACAAATTACCTCTTCTATAATGTAATTAAAGTCCCTAAAAGAATTATACTGTAACTTTACATTTAGTTTACTCATGATGCCTGTCGACAAATTGAAGCGTTCCAATAAATTTAAAAAAGCAATAACAGGTTTAATAAAAGCTACACATCGTTAAATTTTCTTCGGTCTATGATTACCAAATTGAACAAACAATTCATATAAACCTTAATAACTAGCTTATACGATATTATAAAATAAATGTTCTTTCCATTTTGTAAAAGTATTTTTAGTTATAACAATGTTATTTTTTTTTAATAACAATAATGTTATTATTAGTTTTGCTACAGAATCACTAATTATAACTGTGCAATTATTCACTGTACATGGACATGGATTTTATTAAAATGCTTTATAACATTTCGACTTAAAAAAGCTATTACTTAAAACTAAAATGTAAAAAATATATGAGTTATGTAGCAATTTTTTTCACTTTGTTTAACCGCTTTCTAACTTCAGAATTAGCGATGCTCTGTCTTTTCTTGATTTTTTTCATACAAAGTTTGAGGTTTAAGTCCTTTATTCTTATAATTGTTCTCATTTTAATGTATGATGTAATAACCTCCAATGGGAAGTCGTTACACTTTTGTGACACTGCCATTGCTAAGTCTTTCACTACATTTTGTCCATTCTTGAGTAAATTATCTCCATGTAATACTTTGAACTCCTTCTCACAAACTTGACTTATTCATATCCATTGTTTTTATGGCTCCACCAGTCCACCCTGTGTAAAGAACAGGAATTATTGTATTTTGTAAGTCATTTAAACAGATAATGTTTATGTGTTTACTAACACGCCGTTTTTACACCTGCAACACGTTACGGTGCTACAATGTGAGTGCAAATTATATCGTTTTTAAAAGGTTATAATAATATACAAAATTTGTAATTAAAACTTTTTTCCTATTTAAAATCGCACATTCCCTACTAATACCTATATAAATAAAATTAGAGTTTTGTCTATACATTACTTAGAATCATAAATGTTTTGGTTATTGTTTCGTTTCATACAATAGGAAAGCCGAAACGCGTCTTATCTCAATTTCTGCCTGTCTGTATCTCAATTTCTGTCTGTCTGTATGTCTTGTGACACTCAAGATGGTATTTTACGTTGTCTTCTCCGGAAAAACAAGAAAACAGATTAGGATGAAACTATTTTTTTTTGTATTCTCTAAAAGCTAGATAATGTTTTTATCTACTTGAAACTGGTGTTATGTCTTTTGGAAATAAAATAACGAACACTCAAAAACCCAGTTTTGTACTATATTAGACACAATTTTTTGCAATATGTCTTACATAACTTTTTTACATAACCATTATTACAGGAAGATCGTCTCTGCGCTTGTGTTTAGTACTTATCTGCTAGGGAATTATGCAAAACTATGCATTTTATTGTAATGATTATTTATTTATGCTTTTGCACTAAGTAATAATAAAATGTAGTATTCAATCTTACCTACAAATGTCGAATCCACGAGATTTCGTTTTCTGAAGTAGACGTATAGCTCAGTCGGTGTAGGTTACAACTACCAGTAATTTGCAATACGGCTGATTTTTTTAAAATAATTACCTTAAAGTATGTAGATTAATATAAAAAAAGTTTACCAGTCTATCGATTTCCCAAAGCCGAAAAAAATCGAAATTTTTTTTCGACATTCCTTAATATTTCGAGGTGGGATGAAGATAAAGAAAAATAAAAAATACCACCGTTTAATGGAAGTATTTTTTATAAAAAAGGTCATATGTATTTCTTTCTTCCGAGCAATGGTTTGTCTGGAAAAAATTCGATAATGCAGGTATGTATTTTGCAGCAGGGAAAATCACTAAAAGTTGAAATCTCATTCATATATGAAGCGTTGGCTCATTCTAAATTGGCTGAATTTTAATATATCGAATTGAAATTTGACATAGGAGTTAAAATATATATATTAAACATTTATGCTGAGTCTCAGCTTGTTATTTTGAAAATGACCCGATCTAGAGCCACTGGACTTATCAATAGGTTTCTCGATTTTAGGAGTGCCGGACCCATGAACTAATTTATGTTTCTTTTACCTTCATCTCGTCATACTGCAGAACTGCAACCTTTTCATGTTTTTCTTTTCTTTCACCAGCTACTTTCATCAAATGGAAAGTATCATCAAAAAACCCTCTTCGTATATTAATATCGGTTATCCAACTGTTCAAAGTAGACAAACTTGGCAAAGGAAAGCGGCATTTTCTTTGAAGATATAAGTATGTTCGTTTTCCAAGATAACGCAAAGTTAGAGCTACTGAAATTTCATCGTTTGTCCATTTAACTCTCTTTTTATTTTCAAACAATAAATCTAACTAATTTTTTGTGAAAATTGTACTAAGTTTGTCTTTAACTTTTTTTCTGTTAACTTTTGTTTATGTTTTTTCCCATTCAACGCCTTAAAAAAGTTTGAAAGCCTACGAATTTTTAAAGATTTTTTCCTAAAAATAAGCTGTTTCTTCAATAACTGTGCCTTGAGAATATTATTTTCTTTCTGTAGTCCTATACATCTTTGATTTTGACAGCTAACTGGTGACTCGATGGTTTCCGTCTCATTTTTGTTTATAAATAACATTTCGGCTTCAGACAAACTTTCAGAAACTAATAATGAATCGACAAGTTTTTTGTTTTTCCTGTTTAAATACCTGTCTTTTCTGTTTCCTACCAAGCTTCCATTTTCTAAATTTTTAAAATTTAGAGTAGGCCTAATTGCTAGTTTTTGAGAAGGAACAGCTGTGGGTTTGAGCTTTTTTTTACTAGGTACATTCAATAGCTCTGCTTTATAAGATCTCGTTCATAGTCCTCAGGCAAAAAATGGTCTGAACATACAGAACACGAATCAGGGTTCCATTTCCCTTCCCGCCTACAAAAGTGAACCCATTTATTCCTTATTTCAAGGTATTTAGGAAAGTTAAAATAGACCACACCATCGACCTTTGTTTTGATGTGGCTATTATTGCAGACAGCAACTGTACACCGTTTACCCGGCATTTCTTTAACATAAAACAAACTAATTGTTACATACCATGTGAAGTTAACAACGACGTCACAACTACTGAGACACTATTAAAACTAAGTTCCGATACACTTGTAAAAGCTGATCAATACAAAACACTATGAACCAAACCACAACCTCATGGTAAGAGTGATTCTACTGAAATACTAAAATGGCGGGCGGCAGAGCAAGAAGCAGATGGCTGTGCCAGGTCACTGAGTGACGTCAAAGCTAGCAGGCATTGTGGACTGCAGGGCGAGGCTTGTATGCTTCAACCTATATACTCTATCAACCTTGCAGAATAACATCCTACATTTATATTTTTAGAAAAAACTCTAAAAAAATTCATTCTCGTAGTAAAAATCTCAAAAAATAGTTACTTTCGGTCAAAAAACGAACTTCCGGTTGTTGGATTTTTTTTGCTAACGAACTCGTCCGAGCGACGTAGCCAACCAACAAGTGTACCAAATTTGAACCAAATCGGACTTAAAATGCGGCTGCTAGAGTGCGAACACATATATACATATATATATATATATATATTTATAAATATGTTACTTACGTCGTCTCATACACACTGGTTCTTTTTTCCCAACCGGTTTCACTGCTTCAACTAGTCAGCATCATCAGGGTATCCGCTACTGCTTTGTTATTACATAAAAAACACTACACAACACACACATATACACAAACATACATTACAAACGCACATTATCGTATACTTTATGTCCTGTCAGGTGGCCGGCCAGGTCCGTACTGAATCTTTGTCTCGTCTTTATCGTTGTTCAAATATGCCGAATAAATATTGTCGGAACCAACCTTACTTGTTCATTTATTATTTTCGTTTTGCTGTTTTGGTTTTCAACAAATATATAAAATCGTTCCCAAGCGTTCATATTATAGCCTTTGTCACATTGTTTTAAAATATTCATTGTGCTTTCCATTGTGTCATATGAGAGCCCGTTATCTAGAATATGCTTCGCGAAATTTGATTTTTCTGGTTGGTCCAATTTTATTGCAGCCATATGCTGTTTATACCTTTTTTTTAAATTAACAGTTTGTCCTATATATGCACTATTACATGATTTACATGTTAGTTCATATACGCCTGGGTTATTGTACATGCAAACTTTGTCTAAATTAGTATTCAAGTTTCATTTCTATATTATTATTAGTTTTGTACGCTATTTCATAGTTAAATCTTTGTTTAAACAGCCTAGCAATGCGGTGTGTTTCTTGCAGTGGCGCACCGACGGGGGTGGACGAACGGGACCTGTCCCCCTCCAGAAGGTCTTTTTAGTAATGTGGATTGTATTTTAAACTAATCGATCGTTGAATACGTAGTCGATATTCAATTAAAAATTACATTATTTATGATTCATTTCGTGATGTGATCACGAAAAAATAATCTTTCTTTTTGAAATAAATATGATTCTTACCCTACGTAGTTATGATTTTCTTACAGTTATGTTTGAGTCTCGGCGGTCTGGTTCATGAGTTGACTTTATGCGAGCGCTGATTCCCACACGCGAAAACCACACGCGTTACGCGTGGTTCCACGTTGATAATGCTGAAAACCGGGCGTTTAATTCCCAAGTTATACGGGATGTTGAAATCGCGACGTTGGTCCCGTGTTATACACAGTGTTTTTGAAGCTTTGTCAATGTTGCGTCCTTCACTTCCAAAATGGAAACCATTCTGTCTAGGTGTTTTACAAATAATAGAAACATATGAGGAATTGTGTATCAGGAGGGCTAGACGGTGGGGTACACACCCACTGCTTTCAAATCGTGTATCAAGCTTCAGCTATACTTACACGAGCTGAGCTTAGTCGAGCAGACCAGGTCCGTCGCGGAAATCCGTAGCAGTGGATAAACCTAACAGACCCGCACCGTTCCGACATGTGTTGGAAGGATGGGCGCGCATTCCACCTCACCACAATTACAACTACTGGTGTCACAACGACCATGAATTGCAAAATTATCATGGACGAACAGTGGAAGAGATCGAACGTTCTTTCTGGTTTTGACCTGTGGCTATATCTATACCCAACCCGCGTGGAGCGGAGCCGAATGGACCCGATCCGGTATGCTGTCAGAGCGTAGAAAGATTCGGCTCGCTCGTGTACATTTTGAAGTACACAATAATCACTTTGAAATAAAAAATAACTACTTTCTAGTAGTTATTCTACTGTGGCCTCTCTGGTAGCTGCGCTCCATATAACTTTGTTCGGCGTTGATAGCGCCCGCGTCAATCCGCGTTGGCAACGCTCAACGCCCGGTTAACTTAAATTCACCATCGTTTATAGCGTTCGTATAACATGGCCCACAGTAGTTCCATTTACCCAGTTAACTGACGTTAACGCGAAGTTGAAAACGCGGCGCTATCAGCGCTCGTATAACGTGGCCCTAAAAGGCAGAGCGCTGGGGTGCTGGCTAGACCGTAACTCAAAGACAGAGCGGGGTGATCTTGCGGAAAGAATGTTTATATTGCACTATTGTCTGACCCAAGCCCATCACCATTCACTTTAAAAAAATATATAATGTTTCAAACTTTGTGAAAGGTTAAAGAACTTTCATCCGTTTAGGATTTGTTGAATATAAATATATACTAGCTGGCCCAATCCGGCTTTGCACGGATAGAAAAATCAAAGTTAAATGTATATTAACAAAAAATATATTATATCAATAAATATATTACACAATGGGAATTTTTAGTAACTTTGACCTCCCCCCAAACCTCCCCTAAAATTTCGAATTTTTTAAAAAACTTTCTTAGCGAGCACCTATGGCCCTAGTTTAATCTTCATACCAAATTTCATTCCAATCCGTTCAGTGGTTTTGGAGAAATCATGATTTATTAACCTTGACCCAATTTTTTGAAACCCTTTCTTATCAGCACCTACGGCCCTAGAGGATGATACATACCAAATTTCATTCCAATCCGTTCAGTAGTTTTAGAGAAATCGTGATTTAGTAACTTTGACCCTTCCAAACCCCCCTAAAATTACGAATTTTTTGAAAACATTTATTAGAGAGCACCTATGCCCTGAGGAAGCTACATACCAAATTTCGTTCCAATCCGTACAGTAGTTTTTGAGAAATCGTGATCAGTGAGTCAGTGGATTTGGCTTTTATATATATTGATAGATTCTGACCTGAGCTTAGTCCACCCCCAAAGCCAAATCCTCGGTGCGCCACTGGTTTCTTGGCCTACATAATGAAACAACACATAACTTTCTTTTTTATCCTTATAATTTATCAACTGAGTGTTATTATTCAACCTACTTTGGGTGTTTATTTTCCCCCGTATCTGTGAAAGGAGTTTGTCTACCATTTGCTCTTCGTATCCATTGAATTTTGCCACTTCTTTTATATATTCAATCTCTAAATTAAAGTGTTCTAGGCTTAACCCACGTACGGCCACGGTTAAAGCTAAAATTGGCCAGCCCGTTTTTAGCGTTTTGCAAGCATATTTTTAAAAATTCGCCAAAAATAGTAAAAATGAACCCCAATCCAAATGTGTTCAATAGCTTTTTTGTAGAAGAAACTTCAAAGAATTCAAATATGCCACTAAAAATTAGTTTATTTTGAAATTGTAAAAGTTATTAGCTCAAGAAACAAAAAATGTTCAGTAACGAAAGGAAAAAGTTCAACTTTAGGCCTACATAACAATTAGTAAACATTTTTTGTATTTTTTTCGTAAGCGTAAAAAAGTTTCGTAATTTAGTTCTAAATAGAACTGTATAAAAACATTTATCAATTTCAAATTTTTTATTTTGAAAAAAACTGTTTTTCTGTTTCAAGTACACAACTGGTACCTACCTAGGCCTAGATTATAACGTGCTTTACTAATATATGCTTTGACCAAAAATGAAATATTATTATAAGAAAGTGTAGAGGATAAATCAAAGAAAAGAACGGTGTACTTGTCTTTCCTTAGTTCACAAAAGTGTTTGAGTTACATTTGTTTGAATAACAAAAAGACATCTGTCGAATAAAAACTCCCGACTAAACACGTGCAAATAGGTCGCGCCGTAAGAATAGCGTGAGAACAAACGCCCTAGGCGATCTCACCAAAACGTCACTTTCCACTGCAGTCTAGACAATCACAAAACCGGTTTCATCAAGATTACTTGGCACCATTAGAAACTACAGACTTACGTCTACAAAATGGTGTGACGCAATCAGTCAAAACATTGGGCGTTGCCTTCTAAATAATCGTTCACAAAATGGCCTGTTTATCGATTGAGAGACTGTCCAATCGCAAGGGTTTTTAGTATCTCTTGTCTGAAACAGTAAATGTACTGTGAAATCTGATTGGAAGACACCAACAGAAAGATGAAATCACGACCAATCCAACGGTATCTTAGAAATGCCAAAGAAACATTATTGTAGATGGTGGGGAACGTTGCAAGAGTGGGAAAAAACAGTACAATTGTATGCAGTTTCGCGCGTAGAAAAACCGGTGTAGCCTGATATACATATTTTAAAACGATGATTACGTATGCAAATATACGTTTTACGAAAAAGTTGTAAATACAAAAATTTAAGTTTAATTCATTTCCTTTCCAATGGTGCCAGTTTTATTACGATTGGATAATTTTAAGTGGGTTAAATTAGCGATTATGCAAATATATGCAAATGTCTCGCTATTGTCTAGATGGTTGCGTTTGCGCCGTGAAACATGGTATCATGGTGGGGTTTGGCCGTTGGTGGGTTAAAGGTATTTTCAAAGCACGGTTAATCATTGACCTATATGCTGATATTTTATGGCTAGTCGGGTGATTAGAAGTGTTGTGTATTGTAATGTCGACATAAGTTGGTTTCCTGTAAATGTTAAACTCGAGTTCGTTTTTATTCCTCGAA
>JAGFPH010003092.1:143893-164530 GCA_018207615.1 Philaenus spumarius | reverse complement strand
TAATTAACATAAGCATTAATCAACGTTTTATGTATTGTTAATTTGGTATTTGAATATTGTTCTAGTTGTAATGTTATTTTTTTTATTTATGCGTTGATAATAGAGAAAAGGTTGTGAGAGAAACTTATTTGCTGTTTGAGATAGTGGGAAAGATTTAGTTATTAGATTGTATCTTTAAATAATTTATCTTAAAACAAGTATTATGTTCTCAAGTAAAACTAAAGCATACTGCTGGTATTAATTAGTTAAATCAAAGTAATACAAAATTTTTATGGTATTTCATTACAAATTGAAATGATTATTTATAAATACTGTTAACGGTTTAGTCTCTTTTGTAAAGATAGGTGGAGTCAAAAGGAACCACCTACTCGCGTTGTGTAAGAATATCTAAAAATGTAACTAACTGGAAATGTTTTATATTTTAGTTATATCTGCTCTCAATAAAAGTAAAAAACAAAACAAGTTTGTTAAAAAATAAAAGGCTTTATAATATATTGCGATGTTCCTAAATCTTACAGTTATATAGGTCTATAAATAATGATAATGTAAGTCGGCTAATTTAAATGTTACCTATACGGAGCAAGATATAATTATTATAATGTTTAATAAAACAAACAAGAAAAACATTCTTGTATGGAACTCATCCGTAGTATAAAAATATATTTTCATTCATGACGAAAGTCTATTAATATGGGAGTTTCCTGAAATCCAGGAATCAAGTCTCCATTATTTTAATATAATAGTGGAACCAAAAATATTAGCGAAAAATTACGAACTAGAATTTTCGTTTTGTGATGCTGTTTACCATGTTAGAAATTCGTACATTCCATTATCTGTTCCCCATCACCAATGTGTATTATGTATACCGCTAATGCTTCTGTTTTTGTCGTGATTAATATTATTTTAGTAAAAGTTTGAGGTACGAAAATTTTTGTCGTTCCAGTCACACTGGCAATTCTAGAGATATCTGTAGAATTTTGGTTAGCAATGATATTAAACCTTTTTTGTCCAATAGTAATGTATATTCAATTACTAATATTCCATTAGCTAGCAACCGTTAACTTATTAGTTCTTGTGATTTTGTATTTTTAATCTTTAATACCAGCATTTAGACTACAATTGATATTCAATTATTAGGAAACATTATCCTTATTTCAGGATTGATTATATTTTTATTTTTCTGTTAATATGATCCTGTATACCAATTCAGAAAGTATGGTTTTGAAAGTTAGTAGAACTAAATTCAATTGCAACAAAACTAGTTTCAATGCAATAGAATCAATACCCCCTCCCCCCCATTAAGTATGTATAAGTGCTACTTTTGAACGTAGACAAAGTTGTAAACAAACTAAAACCCTATATACCCAACTTCTAATGCACTACTTTCTAATCATTACTGCCTAATATCCTCTTATTTTGCAAATCCGTTTTATCTTAAGTTCTAAAATCTAATATGATTAAGTTTTTACTAAAATAACAATCAAGTATGTAATGCTATTACATTTTTAAACGTATCTACTGAGTTGTAATTAAATTTTGCCGTCCATAAACTATTAAACAATATGTGTATTGAGTTATATATTTCGGGTAATGTTTGTGTAACAATGAAGTTATCACTTTATATTTTACAGGTTTATGAATCGTAAATAATAGAGGAAATCGTACGAAATGTATTTAAAAGTCTAAAAATACACAACGCAATAGCTGTACATTGGGTTCTGTAAAGGAAATTTCCATCACAATACAATAGATCGATTTCTAATAGAAGCTATCAAAGGGAAAATATCACAATAGGCAACAAGATATTAAAGAATCTGTGTCAGTTATTGATTTTATTTAGTATACCATAATAACTTAAATCATTACAAAATACAAATTATTTTTAAAGTTTTGTAAATTAATGTGTATGTGCAATTTATAATAACACAAAGAATAATTTTAACCAAAAGAACTAATTAATTTAACAAATACACAATACAAATGTTTATAATTATAATATTAATAAAGGCTTTGAAGTCATTCAGAAAAAAAAAATTATAAATAAAAAAAGGAAATATCTATATAGAAAAATGTATACTGTATATAAGTCTTCATAAAATAAATAAATATCAGATGAGAATAGTTCAAAAATATAACAATAGTTTTCATAAAATGGATGTAAATTTGAGGTCATTGTTTACAGTTTTGCAACATTAGGCAGAATTATTAGTTATTTTCAGTTTTATCATATTGTTTTATATAAAGAAAATTTGATTTTTTTATAATTATTGTAAAATACTAGTATTAAGTTGTATATAAAGGAAGTTGTTAATTGTTGCTTTATGTTTTAATGTGCTTTACGATGTAATAATTATTATATTATGCTTTATGATGCTTTATGGATTATATTAAAATATAAACTTTTCGTGAATTCTCCGTGACCTCAATGCGTCCAAAAAAGAACTGTAGAAGGTATGTAATAACAAAAACTTAAGAGGAATTTTCCCAATTTCTAACCTAAAACCATTTACGTATTACAAATTTCGAATGTGTGTATGATTTAGATATTATGGTCACTGTTAAGTAAAATTGTGAACAATAATACATTTTCTTGCAAAACACAAAAACGCATAAGTTAAATATTAGCAAGTTACAGGATAGTGGAGTTAGTTTCTCATAGATGATTTCCACAGTTCATGTCCTGAACTGAACTTTATATTTTTTTTTTTTTTTCAATACAAATATTCTATAAATAACACGACACGACCACAATTTTACTGCCCTGCAATTAGCCTATATATAAATGTTTAAACCATAATTATATTAAGTATTGTATGTTGTTTGTGTACATAAGTTGACTTTTTATCCAATGTATAGATAATGTTTTAAACTGTATGTTTATTGTTATTGATTGACTTTTCATTGTAAAATTTGTTTATCGCTATTGTTAAATACGTAACTATTTAAGGATTATTTATTTGTCAAGACTTTAATTTAATAATATTGTATATGTAAAGAAAAGTTTAAAGTGGAAGGTGTTAGATGCTATATTTAAATTAAATTGTTTAATATTTTCTCAATTCATACAACAATATATGGCATTACTGTTATTAGCTGTGCATTGTATACAGTAACTACATGTTGTTTAATCGTGTAATTTATATATCTTCAATGCATGCAGATGTTAAATTAGATAAGTGGTTATTTTCTATGAATATTCTTTTGGCGATTAAATTTTGGAAAGGATTATTTGAAACTATTTTCTAAAACAACATAACAAAGCACATGTAAACACAATTAATTATTGTCGTGCTAAACTTATTGCGCAAAAAAAAACATATTACAAATTGTTTTACTCAATTTAAAACCTACTTAGTTTTTATAAACAAATTTACTGGTAAGGATTTTTGTAAAATGATACTAAACATTTTTAAACCTGTAGTATATTTTGAAGAATTACTGTATATTAATATACTTAACCACGATCAAACTTATATTTAAGTTTTAAATATGTTTTTATTAATTAGTATACTATATTAACTTTATATAAAGGTTTATTTTCTATTTACTTAAATACTTTTCTTAAAGCAATATTGTTTGTCTTAAACTCATTAAATTATAGTATATATTACAGACAGAATAAATCAAACTAAAATAAAAAGATATTTGTAACTGTAAAATATAGATCCTGTGCAAACAGTTTCATATAAATTTAAATTTCAAAGAGCTATACATCACAAATAAAATATAAAATATAGCAATAATTTTATTGTGTAAAGAGCAGCAGTTAATCCGGATAATCGGAATACCAAATATTAATAACCACAAAGCCATGTTTAGAGAGGGTTGCTAATGCAAATTAATAGCTGCACTCTGAACGGTGTAACATTTGTCTCTTATTTAGAGAACACAGATTTTACAGATACCTTTAACTAAAATTGCTGTAAATATAATTTTTATACATTTTATTTCCCTATAGTATTATTATAAATATTTTTGAAATTCATTAACATTTTTATAATCTTTAATTTTTATTGTATTTTAGTTTATTATTATTAAATTTTATAAAATATATATTTTTTTATGAGAGTTTTCAGTTCAGATTTTTTTAAGACAATTTCCAGTATTTTTACAAGTAATTTATAACTTTGGTATTTGTGTACTTTACAGTATTAATAGTAAGCATTTCTAAAATAAGAACCATAGTAATTATAAATATTGATTCTATGACGCACGGAATTCACTTGCATCGTTCACATCATAGTAAGAAAACAAATATATTTTGTCTAAGAGTAATAACTATAACTTCAGTCAATATATATGCCTTTAAAATAAATAAGTATTTATTCATAAATTCTAATTCAGTTTAATTCAGTTTTCTCATATGGAAATAAAATGGTAAACATGTAAAGTCAAGTTGGTTGAAGTCTATATTCATCGAGTAGAAACAAACTCTTTACAAAAATGCAAAAAAAAAGTCATAAAAAACAATTATCTTTCAAGAAGATGTTGGGAAATAGGTTAAGTTTCCTGTGTGTGAGTTTGTACATTTAAAAGTATATGAACAAATGTCAAAGTTTTCGATAAATTTATTCATAAATTAGTATTAATAATAAAGTATTAATTTTGTTATTTCAAAAAGATATCTGCTTTTTATTTAATATCCCCCTTAAATAAATGTATTAACACTCTCTAAATTACATTATTGTAAATATACTAATTTATGTAGTACATTTTTATAAATGATAATGATTTATTTAGTCTATAAATTATGTATATTTTTAAGACTTTATTTGTTAAGACAGTTTTCCATTTTTAATATTTCTTCCTTGGCTTTTAACTGTAGCATTTCTTCTAAAACGTGACAAGTAAAGCAAATTGTGTATTTGGTTATCGGTTGATAACCATAACCATTCACTACATTACTTAAACAGTAAGAAATGAAATACGTTAAAAGTATTTCTGTGAAAACACATGTGTTCCATTTTTTCCATTATAAAAACCAGGAACATGGTTAATATCGTAAGCATTGCTGAATATGTGTGACGTTAATTCCCGATCATTAAATTAAACACACAATCTAGTCCTATGAAATAATATATATATATATATATATATATATATATATATATATATATATTTCATTTGTTAGCTTAGATAATCGGAATAGACGTAGATTGTACTAAGTCTGATGCCTATACAAAATGTGTTTACATATTATTTAATTGATTTGAAAACAATTTCTAAATATATACAGTAATAATGTTTGCCCTAACTAGTCTTCATTATTTCCTTAAAGTATATACACAGGAATTATTATTTATGATAAATTTATTTTAGAAATTGAGGTTTAGAATATTTTTACTATTACAACCTTTCTTCGTTTTAAGACTGTATTAGTGATATTGCATGTTTGTCAGTTAAACCTTTACTGCCACATACTATTCGTTTCTGAAGACAGTAATAACTCCAGGCCGGACTTATAATGGAGGTGGTTAGTATGTCAGCATTTATATGTTAACTTATACTTTAGTATAGTTACATATTACTAAACATTCTATATACACACTTCTTTAAATTTTACAGAAAGTTAAGAGGTACTACATTTAAATTATTGTATTAGGTTGTAGGGCCTACAGCATATTTTCTTAGTTTTAACATGAAAAACCTTTCTTAGTTGTTTTCGAAAACAGTGTTACGTAGCTTTAAAATTAATTGTATTTTCTCAAAGAAAATTTAATGCATAATATTTAGCACGAATATAAAATATTATTTGAATGGGATCTTAGTACAAGAAAATAGTCGTAAACTAAGAAAATACCTGCATTTAACACGGAGCTATTTGTGTATACATTTATAACAATGTCGTCATTGGAGCATTACGTTTAGAAAAAAATCCTTTTATTTATTTGTAGTACATCATTGGCAAAATAATTGAAAAATATTCTACACAATTATAAAAATCACATTAATAATGTTTCTAATGCTTTGTAATAGCAAATTATTTTCCGCCTTTGAACCTTAATTGGATTTGAGTTTGAATTAAAAATGAAACGCTTCTAACTTTTAACTCTACGTCAATAGTTTGTATATCATAAAGTAGTGCTTCGTGATAGCACCGCAAAATATGCATTCTAATAACCTAGTTTGTATTTATCTGGTTTTGCATGATGTTAGAAGTAAGAGATCTCGTTAGTAAAGCAAGTCATACAAGTTAAATAAATATTACAAGTTAACAAATTTTAAATAGATTGAAAGCAACATATTAATGAACACGCAAACAATCTCATTAGTAGATATAATTAATTACCACGTACGTAGAATTCATAATATGGATTGCATGTACAATTAACACAAACATAGCCTTATTGATGTCTAGAGTTAGTAAATACTCACACATCGGCATGTGTTAGGTTTTGTATATAGAACAGATTTAAATTGTCAGAAACTAATATATTATTCAATTACAGGGATCTCGTCTCAGAAACTATTCTTACAAACTTTATGCATTAAGAAGTTATGGCAAGAAACTAATATTTTCTTGGCGAAAGGAAATATAAACAACTTGGTTTATAAAACTTCTAAAAGAATTCTGAGAATATACGAACTTTATGCATAGGTTTTGTTCGTCTTTGTTCGTTTGTTTGATATTGCGCTGAGAAAAATTTAAAAGGTTTATAAACTGTGACACCCAAATGAACTATGTACCACATACAGAATCTGATATTAACATCTACGTTTCATTCTTCTAGTTTAGAAATACTAAACTCACATTTAATGTTATGTTTTGTTGTTTTATTATTTATAATGACATTGAAAGGAAAATAGCTTGATAACAGTTATAGAATTGTAAATAACGTACATTCTTTACTACTCTTACACTTATTGTTATCTCAATCTCGAGGTGAATAAAATCACTTAGCACCTCGAAGTAACCCTTAAAACTATTTTATTTTAATCCGACTACAATTTTTTATTGATAATCTTGATTAATATCTCGGTTATACGCTCTGAAGACACATCATGGATTTACAACCAGCAGTTGGTAAATGAAATTTTTCGAAATTTACTTTATTTCATTTATTTATTGTATAAGGTACAAATATAAAACGTTAAAATGTTTTAAGTGATTTAAGCATAATAAACAAGTAATTTTTTAATTTGGGTATTTGTTTTTAATTGCATTAGAGCATATAGTGGACAGCTAGAAGAAGGTAAATAATTTATCTTAATTTTCCTTTAGTGTGAGTAGGCGATAGTTCTTCCCAAGAAATATTATCCTTGAATAATACCTCTTATTTAACCACTAGCAAAAAGTAATTAAATTTGTATCAATATTTATGTTGAGCCTCGACTCTCTTCAAGATCGTACCATTTGGAGATCGGCTAATACTTATTTATAACAATATATTTTTGTATAACTTTTACCACCCCTAAATAATGATGGTCTAACCTTATCAGAAACGATTCATTGTTTTTGAAATTAGAAAATATTCTTTGATTAAAAAAATTAATTTTTGCTCCTTTAAATTCCTTATTTAACTTTATATACATACATATTATTCAAGCAAATACCTATACAAGTTCAACATGATACAATTTTCTCAAGTTTATAATTTACAATCGCTGACAACTTATTAAACTCGAGCTGTTGTGAGAGATAGACTTTTCGTCAAGTGAATTTAATTTTATGCAACCAATAATTTCCCCTAATTATTTAATACAATGTTACTATATGTTTTAGAAGGACTCTGTGTGCAATATCTTAGGTGATTTTATTTTGTGCAGAACGCAGTGACGATCTCTCGGAGTATTTTTTCAACTGACCACTTTAACGATGACAGTTTTGGTTCTCCCTCTACAGGGTTGAAAATGTGACCAACTCCACCGACTTTTTTCCCTTTCTTTTTATTCCTTAATTTCTCCATAGCTTCTATGGTTTTTGCAACAAATTGTTTAATTAATTTTCTCGTCTTCGGGTTAAGTTACTCTACTGGTTTATATTTAAAATTTCCAAATTTAGCTTAGTTTATTATTTTGGTTAGTAATTTCTCTCGAAGTTAAGTGTCGTCATGTTTTTGGGCGGGGTTTAGCTATCTAGATATGAACTTTGTCCGATGCTGGATAAATCGTGCAATTATTCCCGTTCACTTTTGTTGAGGCAACTTTGACAAAACTTCCTGATGACAAAAAACCTGATCTTCGGTTTCCTGTGACTCGATTCTGGAATGGCTCACGTACACATCTCCTAGACCTCGCGCAAACTCTACTATTGGTTTTATGACTCAGCAATCTCTTTTGAAAATCGGAAGCAAATTCTTCTTTTCTCGCACTCTAATTTCCCGATTTTCCGCACTTTTGAAGACCCTATCTTGTAGCCCAGCTCTAGCTGATTATTTTCCAGTGTTTTTTATTTATTTTTTTTAATTATTATTATTTACAACTATAATCGGCAAAGTTACGATGGTTTTGGATATGTACTAATTTTCCATTTATGTTAATTAATACTTTTCCCTTATTACATTTTTTTGTCTACCTCACTATAGCTCTTACATTTTTTATATTTATTGTTTGGCCTCTGCCTTAAAAATATATCAATAGTTTATTATTTTAAGCTCTACAAAATTTATTTAAATATTTTATTTAAATCCGTTAATACTCCTTAAATCTTTATTCTAAATTTAATGACACTTGGTTAAACTATGTATTTCATTATGGTGTTTCTTTATTATTACTTAAATTTAATTAGAATTTATATTTAATGCCTTTTAATTATAAAAATTAATATTAACCATTATTAACCACCAACTCTAATATTATCAATATTTCTCTAATGCCATTTTCCCCAGGCCTTTCCGTTCTATATATGACTTAAATTATTTTTTTTATAAAAGTGAAAAATAATTTTTTTTATTATTTATTACTGCCTTCTTCTGGTTATAAATGTTTACTATCAAAACTAACTAAGATTTGCTAATTACATTTTTTGTTCGGCAATATGTTACAAACTCAATTCTATCAAAATATCCAGCTTTTATTTTCTTAGCGAGTACCTAGGGCCCTAAGGAAGCTACGTACCAAATTGCATTCCAATCCGTTCGATGGTTTTAGAGAAATCGTGATTTTGTAACTTTGACCCCACCCAAACCCCCCTAAAATTTCGATTTTTTTTTATACCCTTTCTTAGCGATCATTTATGGCCCTAGAGAAAACTACATACCAAATTTAATTCCAATCCGTTTGGTAGGTTTTGAGAAATAGTGATTTAGTAACTTTGACCCTCCAAAACCCCCCCCTAAAATTTAGAATTTTCTGAAACACTTTCTTAGTGCGCGTCTAGAGCCTATGAAGAGTATTAGTGCCAAATTGCATGGTTGTAGGACTCGTGGTTTTGAAGAAACTGTGATGAGTCAGTGAGTCAATGAGTCGATGAGTCAATGGTATTTGGCTTTTATAAGTATAGATTAATTATTAAAACTCACTCTATACGACATTTCTTTACACATGCTGGGGTTTTTGAGAAATTTAAACGACTCTAAAGACGTTTTAAGACGAAAATCTTGAACATTAACATCATTAATAAAAACAATTTTCTAAATTTTTAATATTATTGATATGTTGTATTTTTGCTTATATATTCCAATAAAATTTTTATTAGTCAAATATATATATTCTATTTTGTATATTTAAAAATGAATGATACTATTAATTGAGTTTACAGTACCATTCAGATACTTCAGAAATATCTGAGTTATTTAAACAAGCTCGTAGATAGATTTAATTAAAAGTTAGTAGCCTACTCTTAAACCTCAACACCTTGTTATTTGATTTTGTTAATTTTTTGTATTGATTTTGTCTTTCTAGTTTTATTATTATTTATATGTGGTTAATGTCTCGAGATAATACGTTTTAGTTGTTTTAACTACGTTTAGAACCCTGTTCTGATAACTAATAAATGTCTTAATACAAGAAGTTATATTAATAGTTTTAATATAACATAATATTCAATATGTAATAAAAGTATACCTCTAAATATCGTGAGTCTACTATAAATAGAAACAAACAATATCAAGCAAAATATTAGTTTTAATTGAATTATTAAATTTAACAAAATATAAATAATAATTGCATTACAATTTCTATGATTTTACTATTGTCTTTACTGATATGGATTCTGTAACAAAAACAGTCACTCATAAGGATGTAACATTCAACTAAAAAGAAACCTTTTAAACAAAACATCTAGTTTCAAACAGTTTAAGTTATTTTTGTCTGAAAACTAAATAATATGTTAGGATTTAATGGAGCACATAATACACTACATTGCTAGTACAAAATAATAATTTTAATTTTTTAATATAGATGGTGAAATAATTGATTCGGGTATTATAAGTAAAGCTTAAAGTATTAAATATAAATTAATTTTTAAATTGCTTCCTAGTCAAAAGTATACCGTAAAGACACCGAACTGCGCAATCATAAAAAGTCGCATTTAAATTTGGGCAATCAAGCGTATAGTTTATCATCAGCGAAAATTAAATTAATATAACAAAAACAATTATTGATGTGGTACATTAAGCTGTTACAAAATGTTAAATATTGTATGTATGTTGTCATTCATGTTACATTTTTCTACCAATATTAATAACTTAAACAAACTATTAGAAATACACACAAACTCGAGATACATATTTTAATTCCACTCTAAGTTGATATATATATATATATACAAACGAAAAATGGAGAACATCTAGTGTAATTGCAAAACATTTATAATTTTGTCATTACTTAATTAATAAATTTATAAATATTATATTTTATGTATCAATTTTGTGATTGTTTTATTTTGGCAGAGTATATAAATTAAAATCTTTATGTAAGTTTTTGTAAAAAAGAATTACATTAAGTCAAATTACAAATTTACTTCCATTTCTAATAAGTAATTCTTTTTTATAATTTAAAGATTTAATGCCGTGTATTAAACAAAGTTTGTAAGGTAACCAGTTAATCATAAGAGTTACGATAAAGAAAACAAATGTACCAAAATACTAAAGAATTCAACACAAGATCAGCTTTACTGGAAATGTATACTCCGGAAATTAGATATACCCTATTTCCTGTATATAGACTTTGTTATTCAAACACATTCAAATAACGTAGAAGACCACACTATATTATTAGAATATGTGGATTTGATAAATAAATGCATTTGGAGAAATGTTGGAAAGTGCATGATTGTTAATGTTCAAGTTTTTATGGGATCACTTGGTTTACATTGATTATACTTTATTTTGCCCACCTAAATTATTATTTCACAGCCATTCAGTATAATTTAATATTGCTAAATACTTACCACAACAATATATGGAATCAGTTTAGAGTTTCAATAAAAAAGGTTTTACTAATATGCAGAATATTTCTGAATGAATGAATAGAATAAAATAAATTTTTTAATTTCTCTATAAAATTGTACAATAAATAATTACACAAAGTGGAGGAATAATGACTATTTTTCTTCTTACAGGTTTGTTATTGTTATATTTTAACTAGAACCCATTCCTCAGATTCAATTGTAGGCTAATTTTCCTCAATTTGTCTACAAGGCTTTTGATTGAGCATTAATATTACAATCTATAAATATTAAAATTAGTTGCATAATATGTTAAGGAGAAGTGTAACATTTAAATTGCATATTTATGATTCAAACAATAACTGTGTTCCTTCAGTTGACATTATTTAGCCATAAACGTATTACAATAAACTGCAATCGAAAATACAAAATCTATTTTTAGTCAGTTGCATTACTACCTTCAAACCTCGTTCAGTTTTGGGAATAATGTTATAAACTTATATTTCCAAAAGCAAAATTTGTTACTAATTTTCATTATCTAGAAGAAATATTTATCTTTTATTTGTTTTGTACAAACATTGTTTGTAAACAAACTGCAATCGAAAATACAAAATCTATTTTTAGTCAGTTGCATTACTACCTTCAAACGTCGTTCAGTTTTGGGAATAATGTTTTAAACGTATATTTTCAAAAGCTAAATTGTTTACTAATTTTCTTTATCTAGACAAAATATTTATCTTTTATTTGTTTTGTACAAACATTGCTTTCACCAATTACGCAATTAACAGAACGATCAACCTCAAAAGTATTATGTTTGTAATTATGATATTGTCTTTATAATAAATCTAGGAGTGCTACAGTATTTAACAAACTAAGGAATTGTTCAAAGTTACGAACCCTGTTTAGCACGCATGCAGCTAAACTCCTCCTCTTAGATTTCTGCACTCTTTGGAAAACTCGAAACATTTGCCGAATTCTCGCAATACCACTAACAATGCGTTGTCTGAGTTCTTGAATTGAACCTACTGAAGATGAATACTTGATGCGCTTGTGTGTCTCCATAGAAATTAATCAAGTGGATTAAGGTCAGGTGTCCTTGCAGACTACAGCACTGAAACTTCTATGCCAATCCATTTTTCATTGTAGATATTACCAACATTGGTTCTAACCCAAACTATAATTGACCTTTGCACCATCCATAATGGACCTTGAATTCAAACATTCATTGAGTAGGACATTATAAAATAAGGCTGGAAGATGAGTTGTCAAGAAGTGCAAGAAACGCTAACCTATAAGAATCTAATACTTGACTTCTAAAGTAAATTTGTGTATTATAGACAAATACCAAGAAATTGTGTTTTTAGTTTTAACTAGGTTATCTTTTGATCCACCCCAAAAAATCAGTTATTATTTTTTTATAAACAAATTGTTCTAACGATTTTGATAAAATTTGGCTTTTTTGTAGCCTTTAATGTGCCCTACCATATGCAATAAACCGCATCTTTCAAAAAATTCTCGTTTAGCTAATAATAATAATAATAATAATAATAATAACAGATTTTTGGGGGTTTTGTGGCCATAAAGGTGGTTGTTTTTCAAAAAATGTCTAAACCTTTTTACGTGCATCTATAAAGACCTAATTACTAATTGACGTGTTTGGTGCAAATTTGTTCGAAATCGATCAAATAGTTTTCTCTCTAGATGATAATAATAATAATAATAATATTTATTAGTTAATCTCCCTTTAATGAAAAATCACCTCTCCTGCCCCACCCTACAAGTCACAGTGAATCTGTTTAATAATTTAAATATGTTTGTGAGAAAGTATGTGCCAGTTCCTGGTACCGTTTATTTCTCATATATTTATTTTGGCACATTTTATAGTTTATAAAATAAATTTAATATTCGCCCTGTACATAAATTGTACTTTTAACATTACGTAACATTTTATTAAGATTTTTCTCAGCTGATATAGATTTAAATTTTTTTATTTCCCAAGCAAATTTTATACGTTTGATATACCTCAGTTTCGGATTATTTATACATAATTAGCATTATAAAACAAAATGTGTACACTTAGACATTTATTGCACCCATTGTGAGGTCGTTAATTGTTGAAAGTAAATCCATTACATTAAATTATTTATTAAAAAATAAAATAATTTGTTTATTTGAATTTGATATATATTACGTATATTCTCGGAACATGTGAAAAGTTATAGTGTACATCTCAGTCTATAGCACTTACCCTTGTATTGAACTAATTCCTTCTATCTGTTAGTTTCTACGGTCTTTAATTCAAATGCCACGAGTGTTTAAGGTTCACATTTGAAAGTTAATAAATATTACATTATTTTTGTGTATCTGTAATCACTTTGTGGTCAGGAATTATGACGGAAGGGAGTACAATAATAGAAGAAAAATTACATCAATAACAAAATTTAAACAAAGACCGGCCAACCATGGTGATTCAAAACGCTGTAGTAATTATTTCTGGAATACCATTATTTTTAAGTGTTATGTAAAAGAAGATTTAATATCTAAGATCAATAATTATAAATGATAATACCTAGTAGCAGAGCTTAGGTTTGAAATACAATATCAGGGGTTTCAAATTATAAAAAAAATATAGTGAACAAGTTATTTAAAAGATGTAATGCAAATTTATATAAAATATATCTGTTTAAAAACATAGTACTTTCATTTTTTTAACGTATAAATGTTATAAAATTCAATTAGGTTTTATTTGCTTTTTTCGCAACTTAGTGAAGTTGGCTGCTGAATGTTTGATTTGATACATTTAGTTCGCTAGGAAGAGGATTGAAACATCTAGATTTATCGCTTTGCCAGAGTGAATGCTATAAATATCTGTTGGACATACACCCACCCAGTAAGAAGTTTTAGTGAAGACGTCTACTACATGTTCTAAGTTTAGTAGATTGCACTGATTGCAATGCACGCATTATATTTCCTTATATATATTAATGAATTATTAATTACTTACTCTTGCTTGTTACACTTATTTTAAATAAAGTAGAAGAATTCAATCACTATTTAATACAATAGTGACGTAATGTAAAATATGTACTTGATTATTTATCAGATTTCTATTAGTAAATACAGTGAACATTTTAAGTTGTTCCTATTCCATTTATAATGTTGTAATAATATTTTATTAAAAATACTAATTTTTGTGTTAAAGTGAAAATTATTAAGATTTATAAAATTGTACATAGATCTTATTTTCAACAAATTTCACGGTGTTTTAAATTAGATGTTTATAATTTATGTTTTAGGTATCAGGTCTCTAGACATTATGAGTTTAAAATTGTTCACATCAGTAGTGCCTCATCTTAATATGTTCACTTTACCAATGAATTGACAGTTTAAAGTGTGTTAAATACTGTAATGACATACTTAAGAAATATACTAGTTTGAACACTTTCACCTCTACTTTCACCAGCCTGTGTAGACTATACGACATATCGGCTATAACGATAACGATGTTTTTCTCACACCTCGTCAATGATTATGAAGCATAAATGCAAACTCTTATCAACAAACTAACAAGCATGAAACGTAGGGTGAAAAATAATAAAATTATTTTTATTTTGTAAAGTAACTTTCATACTAAAATAATTCTTTATAAATAATTTTAATTTAACCTTATTTATGTTAATTACTTATAAAATGCACATAAATTAAATTAAATTAATTCCTAGAGCAACACTTCCTTGCATACAGCTGAGCAAAACAGTGACATGTACACAATTTAATTTGGTTTAGATTTCTCTGCATGTTCGGGCAATTAAGATGACTAATAATTTGACTTCAATGCTTTGTTATTCTGAAATGTCACCATAATATATGTGCTTATAAGTTTGAAGTTTCGTAAGGTTATCTGTTATATGTTAACGGTTTGCTACGAATACACATTGTGTGATTTTTAATAATTTAAAAAAACTAAATGTGCGTTGTATGATGAAAAAGTGCTCCTTTCTGTATGCATCCAAAAGTATTAAGTTTATCGATTAATGTTTAATGTCTGTCTCTAAAATATGACAGCTAACAAATTCTATGGCATAGGTTTTTTTTCCGGAGGAGTTTAAATACGTTCATATAAATGCACTTCTATTTCACTTCAGATTATAAGTGTGTACATTATCCTTTTATATATACTTATCGTTGCAAATTACAAATTTGTTTAGAGCAATTTAAATTATCTACTGTTAAAACTTTCTCCCACTATTTAACTGGCACAATATGCTTTGCTTTTTAGCTTTAGAACTTCATCAAGTGACAGTTTAGTATAATTAAAAATTGTTGTTAACCCTTTTTTAATATGTTTAATCTTTGTAGTTTTACAAAACTATTACAAGAAATGTATTTACCTTTCTTGAATTTTATACCTAGTAAGTCAACCTTGTAATGTTTTTACTAAAACTAATGGAATATAATAATACACTTAGTAAAGGCTTAGCGTAAAGTTTTTGTACTTTACCAACCAACTTCGAAAGGTCTAAAAAGTTTTCAACAAACTAAAAAACAGAATTAATTCAAACAAAATAAATGTAAGTATGACTAATAATAAATACTATAAACCTAATAATAGATAATATAAACAGTTACAGCCCTGTTTGACTGGACACAGTTGGCTTTCACATGATAAAAACCAACATATAACAACAACATTCATAATGTTTTAGTGTAACTATACATTTTATATTATATTCATATTTTATTAAAAACTAATATTTTACAACTTACAAAACTAAAAGCATCATCGAGTATTAAATTAATATAAACTCCATTGTGGTAGCCAACGTATTGATAATCCTTTATGAGGTATAATATTACCTGGTTCTACCGTAGTTGCTCACCATCAGGAACTGTGAAACACATAATTAGACACATATTATACACAAAAACAAAACACATTTTACTCCATGCGGAGATCGTAATTTGAATAAATCCTGTGAAAAGTTCACGCACTAATCCGACAACGTGCACGTTCTAACGGCAAGACGACACTTTGGCTCTGCACTTATGTCTTATCATTATATTAGACGTTTGTTATATATCGTGCCCAGATTAATGTATCGAATAACATTTGAGTAGAATGAAATTCGATCGTTTAGCAATACTGTAGACTGAAGTTTCGTTGCTCTATAAATTTAAAATTCCTCCGTAGCATCCATAGTTCGCCCTTTGTTGCACTCATGCATTACTTCTAAATTGTCGTTGAAACTCGTGTTTGTATGACAATTATCTTTAAGGTGCTCTGCAGGATTTCGAGGCATTCAGTTTTTTTGATGGTATGTGATTTTTATAATCTAATGTTGAACGGACGTCTCGTCTACCCTATGTGGAATCAGGGATAGTTGTTGCATTTAATTTTGTATATGCCTGTTTGGAGATAGGGTCCACTTTAAACCTAACTTGATTTCGTATAATTGACCCAAGTTTGCTACTTGTTCCTATATGTGACGATTAGATAGTTTTCTCGTTACATTTCTTACTATATGGTTTAAAATATTTCCGAATTCAACTGACACGTTCTTAGGTTAGAAGTCATTCGGATTAGGTTCTGTTGGACTTTTGTTTCAGTGCTTCAAAATTAACCTGTCAACAGTGGAGCTTTTATAGTCATTTGTATGCTTTAATATGTGTGTAACTCCTGGTAATATTCTACAGCAGTCATGGGTATGGTAAGGAGTCGTGTATAAAACTATGGTACGCCGCCAATTTCTGTCTGGTCTGTTGTATTAGGTTTTCTATATATTCAAAATTTTAAATTGTTGTCGGTTCTTGAAATGGTTATATCCAGAAAATGTATGCTATGATTATTCTCTTGTTCTATGGTGAAATTTAGGTTATGGTGCATCTCTTATATAAAATGCAATGTCCTGACTGATGATCAACGCAGAGCCGATTCTATTAAAGCTAGAGACTTGAAATTTGGAAGGTACATCTGTCCAATAATGTAGAGGCGTACTAAGAAAGGATTTTGCAAAATTTTGAATTTAAAGGGTAGAAAATGCGAAAATTCATCCCTCCCATAAGCAGCCATATAAAAGATGAAACAGCTGATTCGTATTTATTAATGTGTTATTCTGGTTACTATGGTGATAATTCCAAACTCTTTCAAAAAAAGTGTGTTGATTTTATAATAATAGGCCTAACCTAAAATTGTGTTAAACCTTTGGTCCAAATAAGCTGTTTTATTTATAATGTGTAACAATAATATAATGTTAAATTGTAATATTAGATGTTTGAATTGTTATATTTCATAGGTTTTAAAGGCCTAACCTAAAATTGTATTAAACTTTTGATTCAAATCAGTTGTTTTATTAATTATGTGTAACAATCATTAGGCCTATGTTGAATTACACGGAATACGAATTACAGGATGTTGAATTACACGGGATACGAATTACAGGCTTTCAAAGTTTCAAATTAAGCAATAGCGAAGCATTGCCGGGTCCACTAGTGCCATTTATATAGTTGTTTCAAAGTTGTAGTTGTCTACTGCTACCGTTGAATAAAAATATGGTATCATCCACGTATACCAAAAGGGGGCAACATTTTTAACCTACATAAACACCAGAAAAGGTAATAAAATAGGAATGTAGCGCAACCCCTTTAAATTATATCAAGGTGTATCACTATTTATTTTACAATCTGTAGGCTATATACATACATCCTGTATACCTAATTTAATATAAACAGTCTTAAATATAACATAAACTTAAACTTTTCTTAATCATTATAACCTAATTAAACAACTTAAATCAGGTCTACAAAACAATATTCACGGCTTTATGCTGTGCCTGTAATGGGGTTACCTTGGAGGTAACTGAGGTGGATAATATTACCCTGGCAGTCAAGGAAATGCTAAAATGCTGATATCAATCAATTACTGTAATTAAAATTAACTGCACTAATATAAAGTGCCATTTACCATTTATAACCAGAACTCTAATAATAAGAAGCAATAAATTATGTATCAATACACCAGTTTTAAACACCATCGAAACTGCTCATAAATATTTAGTTTTACAAAAATAAAAATTGAAATACCATTGTTTACCTTAAATGGAAAATGTATTCTATAGTTTATGGGTTGGATATACATATTTCGTTTTGTGTTTCCGAGAAAGGCATTTAACTTTAGTTTGTTTTGGCCTTATTAAACAGTCTAGATACATATACATATTTATACTGCTTCCCTTACTACAACATGCTAAAAAAAAAAACACTTTAAGTTTTATAAATAAAGGACGCAATGGTAATGTTCAACCTAACAAAAATGGAAAAGATTGTTCGTTTGTGCCCATTGATTTGTTCTAACCATTTTGTACTACTATATTATTGGTAATTCCTATTTAATGAGCACGAATTGTATACACAAATTATAATATAATTATATGTTTGTGAATTTCTTTGCTGATTTAAAAGCGTTGTAAATTACTATGTATAATCTGCAAAGCATTTACTCAGTCATTAACGCTTCCTTTGTATACTTCACTGTATACTCAACATTGATAATTATTAGGATTCATTAGAGAGGCAATTAATTCCATAATGAACTATACTGTTCATAATTTTAAGCTCTTTTAGCATTTAATTAAAGTACTTATTTTTTAAACACCTGGACCATAAAACTAAAAATGTGAACCTATAACACTTAATATATATTTACAATAACTTAATGTGTACCAACTCTTGTACAAATATTTTAGTTAAATTGTTAAGTTTATTTAAAAAGTTTCTAGTGTTTGCTTAAACCAATATAAACTAATTGGCGTGTGTGTTATGATTAATATTATAATTATTATATAAAGAAATGTCTGATCTGTGAATTATATGTTGTCTTCCATGTGTTATTGTTCCTTTAAAACAATTTGATATTTAATTTATCATGTTTAAAATTTTTACTTAAATATTCTTAAATCAATATCTTCAAGATGATCAGTCATATTAAAAAGTGAAATTAAAAACAACATATTCATATATTTGTATCATTTTCAATAAGGTTTGCCATAATTAACCCTACCCTGTATCATATATCAGCATAACAATTAATATAAATAATATGCTGTTTTAATTATTATTTTAATTTTACATATAATCATGTTGGTGTATTTTTTTTAACGAGAACAGTTATTTCCTTTAGATGTGTTAAACTGTATTTCGTAGTTGACAAATCTGTGATATTTAGCATTTGACTGTTGATACTTTAGGAAGTAATACTTTATCGATTTAACTATTGAGTAGGTTTCTCCTTTTGATAAATTAAGTGTATATTTACATGATATGTTTTACAACTAACCTCCTTCAAGAGAAAATTAATTTCGCAGACAGTCAGATAGTGAATAAAAGACATTTTTATCAATTCGTTACGTCAGTAAAGTGGCTCTTGTTTGTAGTAATTCACTAATTTCTCAAAAAGTCATCTGATTGAATAATTTTCTGATTTCTCTATGGTACAAGTACCAAATATTTATTTATGTAACGAGAGCGTAAAGTATGTATTTATCGTTCGAGAGAAAAAAGTTACCACGCGACGACAAGCGGATAAAAACACTTTACGCTCGAATTACATATTAAATGTTTCCTACAATCGAGCGTAATTTAATTCCTACAACATTCTCTGATATTTTGTGCACTCGTTTTCCACTGCACCACTTCATAAATCCTTCTTATTTTTTTCTATACAGTGGTAATAAGTCTAGAGTTTCCTTTACGATGTTAATAATATTTGGAGAGTTAGCTAAATACCAATTTCATCAAATTCTTCTTTCATTATTTATTCAACTATAGTGAACAAAATTACTCACAAAGTTATTGCGGTTATCCTAATGGTTTTTAGTCGACATATGACACAACAACAATCAATATGAATCAGCTGTTTACTTTATCACTCCGCACTGTTTACACAATTTCAAATTGTATTTCCCATTTATTAATGAATCATTTAAGTAACTCCAGACCATCAATAAAACTTAGAATACCACCACAAATAAAACTTGTAGAATGCATTTCGTCCATAATTTGTCCACGGCCAAGATTGGGCCGGATTATTTAATAATTAAAGGAAAATACGTATACTATCGCATTTAGATTTTAGCTATCAACATAGTGTTAGTTTATTGTATTTTGTGAAGACATTAGTTTGCTATTTGTTTGGGATTTTTTGAGGGTAATAAAGTGTCTATTTGTAATTTTGTATTTCGTAATGGCTCTTGCTGCAAGAAACGATACGATGACTCTTTTACAATTAGTCTGTTGGATGGCACGTTTAAGTC
>JAGFPH010003092.1:94138-143793 GCA_018207615.1 Philaenus spumarius | reverse complement strand
TACGATGACTCTTTTACAATTAGTCTGTTGGATGGCACGTTTAAGTCTATAGATCTGAGATTTTTTATAATTCTGATTTTAACCTGGTATTATAATATATCATGGAGGATATTGCAATATATTAGGAGGGAGATGTTATATCACTGTTCCTCTTTCAGTTTGTCAAAGACCCACCTCATCGGAGATGATATAACAGGTTATCCTTTAGACATATTTGGTGGCCTATTTTAATTTAATTCCGGATGCTACAGTTGAAGGAAACAGAGCACTGATTAGGCACAATAATTCTGTTCTCTCAACTAAAAAGACTATGAACATCAACAAACGAAGGTTAGTGTCTCTGTTGTAGATCATGGTCTTTCATGTTTGCACCCACAAGGAGTCAAGATAATCACCTTATTACGAGACGCTCGTTTGCCTCACCCGTCTTCCCAATCTAGGCCTTACCCCATACTACCTTCTCCAGCGTAGAGTCTGTTCCAAAATATCAGCCAATTAGACGGCTAACTAACACAGCAAATTTTAAAAGCCATCGTCATAAGCGTTATTGCTTCACGCTTGTATAATGATTGCGACCGGCAAATTTTTATATAGGTTCTCCCTAAATCTAAAGGCTTTTTGTTATGTGTCGTTAAAAAAGAAGCATGGTTTGGACCAGCTTACGGTAGACGAATGAGAGCAGATTGATTTTGACTTTAGTTCTGGCAGGTGAATGATGAATTAACGGTTTGCATATTTAATTTTGAACGCAAATAACTTAAAATTATGATTGGCCAATCAGCCACACCGGACCTACCGACCCAGGACGGGGGCTGTTGGTGGTATATTTGCTGAAATACACCTATGGATAATGAATACAATCACTTTCGGGAGGCCTAGCTAGGCCGAATTGGTGTACAACTTTCTGAAATAGTTTATTAACATTGTATATTTTAGGGTCATTGTATTCAGTAATTGTATATAGTAAAAGCCTCATAATGGTTGACTTTAGGTTCAGTGTGATTAGTATCCGGATCAAGGATGCCTAGAATTACTTCAAATCCGTTATAGATATGTGCCTAAGTTAAAGTTTGGGTACCCCACGTTACAATCTGATTTATGTTTAAGTTTATGCTTGGAGCATGTGCGTGACATTTTTCCGTTTCATCGGCCTGACTTCTTAATGAGTTTTTAACCCTAAAGAGCAACTCATGCCGATGGGACAGTAGATGACTCGTAGAAGAAACGCAGGAAATGAATCATATCTTAAATATGTGATTACATTTTTTCCATGAAGCTGAGATTGTATAACATTTTACAATTGCAAATTGTAGTAGTTGGTTAAAGATTCATGTTTTCTTGTTTACCACTATTTTCAGGGCTGTTATACATTTTAGTTTAAAAAAGTTAAAGCTAAAAGTTAAGTTTAAAAGTTAAGTTAAAGTTTAAAATGGTTTATTGGTTTATTTAAGATTAATTTTAATGTTTAAAACTTACTTCTTTAAAAATTGCCATGAGATATTAAGTTCTAAAATAAATAATATCAGTGATAATATATGCAATATTTCCGTAAGATGTTTAATATTTTTGTCGACATTTTAGTTTAACAGCTTTTAATATTTCGCATACTGAAATACATTCATGCGTTTTTATGGGGAACACTAATGTTCGTTTATCGTTTAAATTTAATTATAACTTTTTGCAAAGCTTATAACTTAAATTATTCGAATACATCCTTGATTATGGATATCTTCCTCTGTAAATATATTATATAACTATTTATATGCACAATAAATATGCATTATATCATATAGATTTGTATTTTGATAAACTGTAGTGTTGAAATCACACTGAACTAAATACATGTCATGTAATGCAATTTGATTTCAAAATATAATTTGCATATCTTGATATGATAACAATTTTAGTTTTGCATATGGTTATCATTTCCATAAACGTAAACAATAATATTGTTTTGATTGTGTTGAAATAGTATTCTGTTATAAAAACAATTTTATGTATTTTTATTCGATTACATTATTTTTACATTTAGATGGATAACTAACTACATGCATCATGATAAAAATTCCTTAATTTTTTATTTGTGAAGTTTCTTGAGAAAACGTTGCAATTATCAAATATGTTACAGATGATTTATAATAAATGCTGAACAATTGTTATTATTTTATAATTTCTTAAAAAAAGAAGTGGGACTATTTTTAAAATTTTTTTTAAAATTTATAATATATTATGAAATAAAACTCTGTAATATATTAGGTATATGTAGTAGACGTAGACAGCTGTAGACAAATGAATATATTTTATACATTTACTAGCTGGCTCGATCCGGCTTTGCACGGATAGACAAATCAAAGTTAAATGTATATTAACAAAAAATATATTATATTAATAAATATATTACACTATGTATTTCTTATGGGGATTTTTAGTAATTTTGACCGTCAAATCTCCCCTAAAATTTCGAATTTTTTGGTAACCTTTCTTAGCGAGCACTTATGGCCCTAGGGGACGCTACATATACCAAATTTCATTCCAATCCGTTGAATGGTTTTGGAGAAATCGTGATTAAGTAACTTTGACACCCCAAACCCCCTTATGACTTAAAATTTTTTTAAATCCTTTCTTATCAGCACCTACTGCCCTAGATGAAGCTACATACAAAATTTCGTTCTAATCCGTTCAGTAGTTTTAGAGAAATCGTGATTTATAAAATTTGACCCCCCCAAACCTCCCCTAAAACTTCGAATTTTTTTAAAACCTTTCTTAGTGAGCACCTATGGCCCTAGAGGAAGCTACATACCAAATTTTGTTCCAATCTGTTCAGCAGTTTTTGAGAAATCGAGATCAGTGGGTCAGTGGATTTGGCTTTTATATATATAGATGTATACGTTTTCTGCCTTACTTATCTTTTAAAATAAATATATCGAATTATACACATGTTGCTACCCACTGTAATTAGTAAAAAAGCAACTGAGTGTTTTCTTATTTCTTTTTTTTTATTCCATATCTAGTAAAAAGAAGATACGCATAGCAAAAGGAAACCTACAAAGTTCAATTATTTTGATCATGGTTAATATAGTTCAAAACAAACCTACGTTTAATGTATTTAATTTATGAAAAATGTAGAAGTACAACAATTTAAATATCTCACTGCTCAAAATATTAAATTTTGTTGATCAACATCGAAATTTTATCTACATTAGAACTTAAAATACTGAGAAGTAGGACAGTGCGCGTAACCTAAAGGCCAGTAACAAGGTTCAAACAAATAGTCCTCGGGCTCAGGCTTTTAAAAGTTTATGAATACCTAACTCTTGAAATTTCGTATATCTCTTATAAACTTTGAGTCGGACAACATTTTTATTTGCAATAATACTCAGTAGCAGCGCGTTTTTCTTTGAGATCCCGGCAAAGTCATTGATTTGGTGCGGTGAAAATATTGATGACCTAATTGGCATCTTTCTTTTTATCAAAAGTCTTTTTTATAAAGAAAGCGAAAAACATTTTGTCGAACAAAATTTCTGGAATTTCTGCGCGTCCGACACCCCAAACCAGGCAAAATTTTGACGTCACAAAATTAAGCACCTAACCGCAGATTTTTTTCAGAATCGTTTAAATAAAATTGTCATTGATGGTTTATCTCGAACTGAAACATTGTCTGAACGAAAGGGCAAACGGATAGGTAATTTCCTCGTCCGCAGCCTCGATCGTTTGGCTCGATACCAACACAACAGCGTGTGTTCCTCGCTCGTCGCCGTTTGTGGGTTTACCTCGCTTGTTGCGGACAAACGTTTAGACAAACGTTAGGTTCCCAAGCACAGAAGCAAACCTATGCAATCCAGCTAACCATGAAGATATGCTTTTCGTTTTGGAACTGAGGAACTATCTTGGAGTAGGTGATATTATAATATTAGTAGTCTTTAAATAATTTTCGTTATCTAAATTACTTAAAATGAATCCAAAAGTTTATGAAAATGAAGAACACAAAGCTTACAAAAATAACCAAGTGTTACTTGGATTTATGAAATTTTTTGCTTTTTAAAATCTAATTTTTAATTTCTATGTATTTATACTTCTGACCAAAGTCACATTGTAAAATTCCATTTTAAGGAGAAACACAAAATATTTATAAATTTGTAATGTCCGTTAATGTAAAGTTTTCTGCTTTAGTACATAAAGTGGTTAAGCATAGTGTCCCTTAAAAATTCTGTAACCGGCAAAACCAAGTTAGCGAAAAGTGGAATTAATTAAATGTAGAACTTACTAATACTGTGTATCTGTTTGTTATTTGAAATTAACTTCGTTACCGTCAGAGCAAAACACTTAACCAACACAGTAGTAAACATACTTTAAATACAAATTATACAATCATTAAGTGCTTGCCATATAATTATTTTGATTTTTATCAATAATTTAGATAAACACTTGTATTCACCCAGTACTCAGTCAATTGTTGCTTAGTGAGATAAGACTATACGTGGAGAATACGTGTGAAATTGTAACGAATATATATCATGTTGATTTAAATAGTTTTTTGCAGTTTTGAGCAAGATTGTTACTTACGCTAACCATGTTTTTTTAGTATATTAAGGTGACACTTATAAATATATTTACCGGTATATATTGTAATCTAAACTTGACATGCGTAAAGAGAGTTGCATCGAAATATTTCTTTTAATATTCTATATCATTTTTGTATCCAAGTTTTTCTTTTTTTGTTGCATCTCTGAAAGTACAGTTTGTTTGTGTTTACAGAAGTCACAGATTTCTCCTAAAATTAATATCATCTTTAATAGCAAAAAGAAAAAAAAATATCGAATACCTATAAACTACAAAATAAAACTTGGAATATTTACTTTCATAGTAATTTATAATCCTAACTTGTGACTGAATCTGATATTGCAAAGTTTCTTTATTCTATTATATAATACTAGCAATACAAATTTTATATATTATAACAATAACAAAAGTTAAGATTATAACTTACTACATACAAAAAGTTATTTTGCAAGTTTTATTTATAGGTTACAGGTAGAAAAGCAGTATATTATTCCATCAAAAAGTCATGTGTTAAAAATTACAAAGCAAAATTTGCGAAATGCGTAATAATTGCTGCATGGTTTTGTTTAACTATGTAATAATTTGAATATGTTACATCATCGTCAATACTTTAGTAGTTCTATCGCTGGGCACACAGTGAAGACGCAGAGAAACAAATAAATCTAAATTTAGTAATTTATATGAAGATATGGATCGTTAAATCTTAAATACTTGAACGATATTTGCTTTTTACTTTAAATACACCATTCAAATCAAAACTCTAAAATTAAACTTTTAGTTAGAATTTGCTATTTAAAAAAGCTTTATGAACGAGGAAATGCATGCAATAACCAATTCTAGGAAATATTCAAAATCGAATTTGTTTGCAAATGTCCCACCTCCAGTATAATTTTACAGAAAACTACTGAATGCAGTTAGAGATGGAAGTTTCTCTGAATATATGTGGGTAACCTCGGAGACAAAATGATTTGTTGGAAAAATCAGTCATCTGTTACAAGAAAATATAAAAATCAAACATAAATTCTTTTATTTATTTAAAACTAGCTGACCCGTACGGCGTTGCCCGTGGTTGTTGGTATTTTCAGTCTTTTTGACGTAATTTACCTGTGCGTATCCTACTGTGGTCATGAAAAAAGTCTACGCTATTTAGGAAAGCACTGAAAATTGTATTCCTGTAAACTACTATCTAACATGAAAAAGCTTTAAATATATCGTTTTAATTTATAGTTTTTACTAAGTTTGACTTTCACTTAATTTCATTGACAATGTTGCGATCACCTACGGCCTTAGAGGAAGCTACGTACCAAATTTCATTCCAATTCGTTCTTATAGGGATTTTTAGTAACTTTGACCCCCCTCCCCAAACCACCCTAAAATTTCGAATTTCTTTTAACCCTTTCTTAGCGAGGGTTTAAATTAGCTGGGGGTCGTAGAAAAGATATTTGAATCACTTTGTAACATCCGCGTTAATTTAGGATGTAACAAACTGGTTCAAATAGAGTTTGTAATTTTAAATTTATAGGCCTAATTAGTATAAGATATATATTGTTTAGTATTTAAATATACAATATACAGTATATATCAAAATAAAGCTACGAATGTGATATTTTAATGGCATTTAGTTTAATTCAGATGGTTTGTTTAGTTTTCAATAAAATATGTTTAAACTCGTGTATCTTTATAGTTATGCAGGTGTCAAATAATTTGTTTGTTATTATTATTATTGATACCGAAAACATGTTTTGAAAAGTATTAAAAACTTCATAGTTATGATATATTTTATATAAACAATATTTTAAGCAGCATATCTCTAAGTAGGCCTATATAGATATTTAATAACCAATGTTTGAGTTGAATTATAATTCTGTAAGCATTTTTATTTGTGTTTGTTCATATTTTTTCAAACTAACCTTAATAAAAAGCTGTTGGTTTTGAAGAGTATTAAAGTGATTATAAATTTGCTAAGTAATGTTGCTATGGTAACACATGTAATCAAACATAAGCTTTTTATACGAACAGCTGTTTTTTGTGAGCTATGGTTTTGAGTTCATACAATAAATGCTGTTCAAATTCTTCCAAATTTGAAACTTTTTCGGGAAACTTTTCAAAATTTTCTTTACGTATAAACCTTCTATGAACTACTACAAACATTTTAAGACCAAAAATAGCCTAATCGGTCCAGCCGTTCTCGAGTTTTAGCGAGACTAACGAACAGCAATTCATTTTTATATATATATAGATAATACTTAAAATATTGAAGCAGATGGTAAAAGTTGAAATATTGTACAAAAAGTTTAAATCGGGTAGAACAAATTATCAATATCCAAAGCTTAGGACAACCGGTTCATATCTTGTCCGACGTACTTAAAATTGGCCTATACATACCTTAAATTATTCGTGGTGTGAAACTTATCTCTACAATTTGGGATTTATGTAATTGTAGTGTAAAAACCATGAATTTCATCATTATTAAATAATGGTTTCCTTTATTACCATTTTTTGTATATATATATATTTTTTTTTTTTTTTTTTTTTTGTAAACCACTTCTTTTAAACTCAACAAATATTTGTAACTTAAGGTTATGAAGTTATAGACATTTTTATAAATTAGGATCTATCCTAGATGCACCACAACAATAATCTATTCATAAAAATTGAAAATACTTGAATATAAGGGTATTCCTCTAAAATAAAATTTAAACTTAACCTGTTGCAGTTAAACTAATATTGAGTATTTTCTATGACTATCACCAAGAACAAAGTATTGTAAACATAAAGTGTTATTGTAACTAACTCGTTGTAGAATAAAGTGAATCATACGATAGAGAGCATACGCCTGTCCGCTTTGTTCAACGTAGTCGAAATGTTTTTTTTCTTGACAAGAATCGTTTCATAGCAATACCAGAATGTTTAGTTTTAAGCAGTTAATACTACTAGATGACAGTCTGTCTAATTGTGTTTAGTGAAGATAATTTTAATATTAACATTCCTGACGTTAGGACGACATTCCTTGTTTTGAGATGATTAATGTGTAAATACTATGTAAGGCTTTGTTTTCTGACAACAATACTGTATAAACTTTTGAAGAATCTCTTTAATTTTTAAACCGGCAGGAGACGCTTAACTGAAAACCCTCGAGAAACGGTTAAGGGGCTCTTAGGAACAATCGTTATTAAACATTTGCTGAAACTTTGTCTAATCCAGAATTGAATAAACCCATTAAGCAAATGAACACTCAGTCTTGCTTTACAGCAAATGTTTATAGCGTTCCCGGAACAACCAACAATTATTTAGTATATATAAATTAATAATATTAACTTATATTAATTTAGTCGACATTTTAAGTTTAAGTAAAAATTTTTCACTCAAAAAACTGATATATTTTATGCGTTCAAATGTATGCATTACTTTATTTTAAACATTGGTAAGATATTTACGTTGCTACTAAAACATACTAAGTTTTTATAATTACTGTATGTATTTAGTATAATTTGTATTTATATGTAAATACTAATTTACATTACATTGTGAAAACATTTTGGAAGAGGTCCGTTTTATGTAAAAATGATTCTTATCTATAGAACGGTTTGACTGATTGAGTTTAACTTGGCATGAAGTTTAATCTAACAGTAATATATTGCAAGAAAAATAAGTGATTAAATCCAATAATGAGTTTCTAAATGGCAGCTGCTTGAAAATGTCAAAACTAAATTACTCAAAAACTGTACATTTTAACAAAAAAAATCAAAACACCTTTTGTGTAGCCCGTTTGATTCCCTATATCAGATGGTGTAACTGTCAAAACAATAAGATGAAATATAATAGCAAATTTAAAGGTAATAACATAATATTATTATGTATATACATTATTGTTGTGCTTACTGTATTACTTGGTATAGGATGACGGGCTAAACAAACCAATAAAATTATTTTAACTATTATCCTTCATTTGATTGTTTTATAACTATACCAACCAATAGTTAATCAAACGCTCTACAAAAAACGTGTCGACGTTTTTTGTTAAAACATACGGTTTTTGAGTAATTTAGGTTTGAAATGTTCAAACTGCCGTCATTTAGAAACTCATGATTGGATCTAATCGTTTATTTTACTTGAGATACAGCATTGGTAGGAACTTCATGACAACTTTAAACTTAATCAGTAAAAAAGTTCTCTAGATACAATATATTTTGTAAAAAAAACAAAATGGCGGATATCTAGAAAACGCAGCGTTTCGAGTCTGTGTTTATATGAACTTTTGTCTTATTTTGACCCATAGAACCATTCCCTAAAGTTTGGCACTTTACTTATGGGACACTCTGTATAATAAAAATCTAGGTTACATGTTTGAGCTGGACTATATGTTAAAACCCTAATATTTAATAGTCTTCAAACACTTAAAAATATGAAATTTCCTTATGAAAAATACAATTAGACAGCGTAGTCAACCAGTTGGTATTTCAAAAGTTGTATTTCACTAATTAACCTTCCATATTATTTGTGCCTAAATTATTAACTACTAAACATTTTAAAGTTTCCGTAAATACACAAATTTCACGTATATGAGATTGTGTTAAAGTAGATATTTTTTGGAAACATGCAAAATATTCGGCTTCATTGCAAGGCATTAGTAATTCCACTGTGATACTTTAGAGACCGGAGATATTATTATATAAGTTATACAGATATTCAAACATTATTAATACTTCTATTGGAGCACCACAGTCTTCAGTTTTCGGTTTTTAATTTAATTAAATTTTTCATGTTTAAATATTTTATGATTGTTAATAGTTTATGCAGACAACACTCATTTATAATTCCTAGCCTGGATGCCTCAAGTCATATTGTAATAATATAAAAATTATTAATGTTTGAAACAAATGTTTTAAATAAATAAAACACATAAATGCAATTATTAACTAAAAACAAGAAGGTAAATAATATTGAAGCTTAGTTGTAGATAGTTTTAAAATTGTATTCTCTTGCAAAGTTTATAATACGCTGTCCTATCCAGAATATATTAATATATTATTTGTCAATAGCTGTTATATATTTATCTAAGTTGTTATTCATCTATAAGATACAACTAAGGAACAGGACAAATGCAGAATGTATTGCTTACACTGTCAAATGTGTCTGAAGGAATATACAGGTTAAAAAAAGCATGAAGGCAATTTTTATAGAACTCATTTACCACTTAAAACAAATAAGATTATAAATCTGGTATTGCTAATCTTTGTTTAGATTTAAATCATATTTCGAAAATATATAACTATATCATATTGTTGAAAACTATATTATATTACAAAAAATTTACAAAATAAAATCTTAGTATTTTTTTTGTATTTACAAATACTGTAATATAATTGTAAATAAATAAATTAATTAGATCCGAATGTAAATTCTTACATTTAAGTTAAATATTTAATTTAGGTAGTTATTCTTAATTACTTAATATTAGTTTAGTAAATTAGTTTTATTAGTTTAGTTAATTTCTGTAATCTTAATAATGCAGTGTTTATATTAAAGATTAGCTTTATAAAAAAAAGCTCTATATAAAAATAACAGTCTTACTATTTTTACAAATAATTATATGGGTTTCGATCAGTAGGCCTACAAGCATGGATATTCCATGAGATAGACATATGCTTTAATACCCAGTAAATAGACTAAAGGGGTGCAATATTCTGGACTAAAACTGTACAGGTTGCCAGACAATATGAATGTAGTGAATTGATATACAAATTAATTATAAAAAACAACTTTCCTTGTTCGGTCGGCATTTTACTTGTAGGACAACCTTATTATAATAAGGTTTTTGAACGTACAACAACTCAAATGTTTACTGCAGCAATGCTATGCATACACCACATGACACTAAATAACACTAAACTAAATAAACAAGACTTTCAAAATTATATTGTAAAATTTTGTATTTATCAGTTTTCAGAAAAGTTGACGTATATACTGTAGACAACGATCCATAATACCTTCCTATAAGCTGCTTTTCAGAATAAGGATAATTTATTTATAATTATAAGATATCTAATTAAAATAAATATATACAAATGTTTTTTCATTACGTTTCGTTGTAAGAATTTTTTAATAATTTTTTCAATACATAATATGAAACCATTAATCTTAAGGTCGTGTAGCTTTGCCATATAATGTACCGGAAATAAATAATAACTTCCTTAACATTGATTAAATAATAATAATAATACATTGGCTTTAATAAAACAATTTTTTTCAAATTCTATAACATTTAACATATTTCTTATATTTTTAACGATCAGCGTAAATTTACATAATTATTTTTAAGATATAAAATGTATCTATTATAATAGTTATGAAAATATATTCCCACTTATTATTCAATATAACAAATAATATTTAATGTTTATTATTACTTTTATTTGAACTAATTTGAGATTTTTTTATATTTTAAATAGCTGGTACGATCCGGCTTTGCACGGGTAGACAAGTTAAAGTTAAATGTATATTAACACAAACAATATATCAATAATTAATATATTATACTATGTATTTCTTTTTTAATGGGATTTTTAGTAACTTTGACCCCACAAACCCCCCTAAAATTTCGAATTTTTTTAAAACCTATCTTAGCGAAAACCTATGGCTCTACTTTGACCTCTCCCCAAAACCCCCTAAAATTTCGAATTTTTTGAAAACGTTTCTTAGTGAGCCCCTATGGCCCTAGAGGAAGCTACATACCAAATTTTGTTCCAATCCGTTCGGTAGGTTTTAAGAAGTCGTGATCAGTGAGTCAGTGGATTTGGCTTTTATATATTATAGATATTGTATGACGGAAAATTTTAAATTATGTAACTAAATAATCTTAATTTTACTTAATTTCCACCTTGTTTATCTAATTAATTAGTGTAACTAAACACACGAAACAAAAATATCCTTTACAAATCAAAAAACTAAATTACTACTTACATTAAAAATTAAACAAAAGAAAAAATCTTGTTTATTAAAAAGTCAAATAACCGTGTGCTCTTCACTTGGGACATGTCTGAGAAGTTGAAGCGTCTAATTATTATGAAGTCCTGCATTTGTCGTTCTGCCCAGAAGAGAATTCCTCGCGCTAGTCTTTTCACTTAATCATTAATTACTCGTTAAGTTATATTTACAATGTATCGTTAACTACATACTTGCGTACACTACACTTAAATGTTTTTAAGTACAATCTTGAAATTTAATTATTATTGATGCAATAATTAAAACATATTATAAACTGGGTAAAACTATTCTAATGTTGCCCTTATGTCTTCTTTCTTTGTCTGTGACTGAAGATTTACATAGTCTTCCCCACTTTCCCCTTCATAGGAGTTCCTAAAGACATGTACATGTTTGATCCAAATGTGTTTATCTGTTCTAATTGCACCTATGTATCTTGATGTTTTATATTGTAGAAACCAGTGAACCAATTCAAACGTGTTATGTGACAGTTGGTCAAACACGACTAAATAATTACAGTAAATTTCGATGACAGTTAGTTCTAAACCAATTAGATTTTGAGTTATCGTTCATGAAGTAGATCCAATTGTTTTCCCCGCGCATTTTTAAACCTTGAGGATTTGTCAATTTACAAGAGTTAATCCTTGTAGCATTGTCCCAATTGTCGAGATATTGCTTGACGTACATTTCTAACCTATCCTATAAATAACACGAACACAACCAATAATTAATTAAGTCATATAAAATTTTATTAAAAAATATTATTTTTGCCAAAATATTATTTGAGTTAATAGATCGTTAATTTTAGCCCATATTCCTAACAAAATATACCTGCATAAAACTTAATTTATTTTTCCCACTCTGAATGAAGCATGCTGAAACAATGATTTCAATAAAAAATGTTTAATGAAGTAGTTCTATAAGAATTTTTGAGAAGGTGCACCTGCGGTGAAGACAGTAATAGCAGAAGATGTGGCACACATGTAACAAGTATCTATCTAGAACATCGTGCGTATTTGTAATGTAGACCAATCAGCTAAATGGCACCGAAAGTCTGCCATATTTATTGACACACACGTTCATTTTTCGCGGTGATTTAGGCTTCCGTTGTACTAGTCTGAACACGGATATAAAAATATCGTCACATGCACAAATACAAGTAAGTGTGTTAATGCTATTGCTCTGAATAAGACTATCGATAAATATATATTTTCGTTTAATTCCTTCTGACTGTCGAAGAGGCATAACTAGGTAGGAGAGTCAATATCTAAATGTATTTGTACTGCAAAAACAACATTACATTTTTAAACGTTGTTCATTTAAGTAAATTATTTTATCCGAGTGAATATTTCGCATGTTAAGTGTGTTGTCCTAAATTAGTAAATTACTAACGGTAAATAATAGTTACCTATGTTACATTCAAATTTGTCCGTCTTGTGACTTCATTTGTTTCCTGTTTATGACGCGTTTCGGGACCGCAAGAAAATCACTCGCGAATGAGGACCGTAAATGTTTTTGCACATGTGCGTGTGTAGTGTCAGTTGTTGCGTTTGCGTTTTTGTAATGATTAACGACCTCCAACGGAGTGATCAAATTTCATTCTGACGATGAGACCACTGCACCGAAACGCATCATAAACAGGAAACAAACGAACAAGACGGACAAATTCAAATGTAATGTAGGTAACTATATTATTTACAGTTGTTTATTTATTGAAGTGACTAGGATACCGATAGCATGGAGTTTAAATTAAATTAAGTTCATTTATATAAGTTAGTTTAATTTTACAACGATTTATAATTCTTTACGTTGATTTAATGTGATTAATTTGAGTTATAGATTAAACATTACACTTGCACTTGCATATGGAATGTAAAACATGTGATTAACAGGTGTCATGTTAGTTAAACAGATTGTTAATAGATTGCTCCTTTCATTAGGAAAAATATGAAATATAATATATAATTTATATTAATTTATGTAATGAGAACATGAATTTTAAGCTGTTTGTCTATTTTTCGTCAATATCGGAGAACATAAGCTTTAAAATGGTGTCCAATAACTTTAATTAGACTTAAGAGAGTTAGCACTTAGCGGCTAAAAAAACACATTTGATAAGTATTATATAAGGATTAAGAGCCACACACAAAATAATAAAATACGCCAATTATAATGTCAAAGAGATAGTGACTAAAGAATCCTCTAAATAACGCCTGCCTTAAACAGTAGCGGTGCCAGACCTGAATAAAACGGTTCCCGTTTGAACCAGGGAATTTTCATGCAATTTTCATAATGATTCTAAAATGGTTTTGACATTAGCATTGAAATAAGTAAGTTAATACTTGGCAAATGACTTCTTTAAATTCTATGTAAATATATTTTCCCTTCTGCTACTACTTTAAGAAGACTTTTCCGCCTCATTATAATATTGTAGAAAGAACAACTTATCATATGGGGGCTGGAAACTGCCCTTATAAATAGCACTGAGTTAACCTATAGGAGGGCTGTAAAGTATATTTAATGCTTTTTAAATTGGCAATTTTCCGCGAGCTAAATGATTTGTTAGTAAAACAGCTGCTGAAATAGCAACGCATTCACTACATTGGCACGTCCGTGTCTGTGTATTCTTGGTTTAACCTCTATTGTTTTAGAAAATAATATGAATATCCATAATATCTTAATAAAGTTAGAAAAATGCAAATTATTTTATTAAAACTGTAGCTTAAGTAAAATATCGTGTGTCTTACTTGAAGAAAATATCTTAGTCGCCCTCAAGAAAATTACAGCCCTCGCTGCGTTTGTGCGGTAACATTGCCTTTCAGATTGACAAAGTGATACTTTCTTACTTTCAGACAATCATAATAATTGTTTAAACATTGTTTAATGATATTTTATTTTAATTTAAGTCAAATTCCATTCAAATCAGCACAGACCATATATATATTTTGAAGTACTATTGTTCAGGACTAAAATATAAATTTAGGAGCAATAGTTTTATTAAAAGAAATGGTAAAATTAAATAATTAATGTATACAATAATAACCTTGTGCTCAAATAGCGTGCTCTGCAAACATTTTATTCAAAGTGAAGTGATCGATGAATGGTGAATGTTTGCCGAGTACTCAATTTATCACCACATATTATCCACTAAGTTAAAGTAAATGTTAGTTATAGTTTAACCTCACATTATACATTTTGTTTTATTAAATTTTATCTGAAATTGTTATTTGTTAGCGTTTGACGACTTAAACTACTAAACCAGAATGTATCATCAATAACACTATTTGTCCAACAAGGGGTAAATTTCGTGCACATTTCGTTGTTAAACAATTTTGTTTAATTTACAACATACTGGTAGAATTTTGAATTCGTAGTTTTAATGACTTAATGATAATACCCATGCTAATGACAACATGCAGTCGTACTTTTTGTTGTTTTTTAATATTTTCATGTACATCTTTTGTAGGTAATACAATTTTATTCATATTACAAATAGGTGAAACTTTAAATCGTAAAAGAGGTATTTCTTATGATGTGTTTCTTTGAAATTCTAATATCAAATGATTAAAATAATCTAAAAATGTACGATGAATAATAAAACGGTAAATCAAATATAGCATACACATATTACATTTAGTTTCCTTATCTGTTGTAAAATGTTGTTTATCATGTTATATTAACAAATTAAGTAGATTAAGTACATTTACTATTAATGTAAATAAAATTGAATTGATTAAATGATACTAATATTTTACATTTCTTGAATTATCCTAAAATGTACTCATTACAATTAATTTGTATTTTATTTTGACAGTATAGATTACTAATTTATATTTATTTCATTCATTTTATATTTAAGATTTAATGACACTTTCGCACTACTATAGCATATTAAAATAGCTTGTAAGTGGAAAGATGAGTTACAATGTATAAATATTTAACACCAACAACTGTGAATAATACAAAAAATATTAATATTTTTTAAATATTTAGGATTGATATTTAAAGAGGATATAATGCAAGTAATTTAACAACAAAACATTGTTCTACTAAGTGGTTTTATTTGGTTATTTTGAAAAGGCATACAGTAAGTTTGACATTCTCAATAATCTGATATTTTTCTATTTTTGGTTACTGAGAATAAATAATATTATTTACAACAACAAAAATTGATAAATCTGGCAAAATAATAATTGTATTAAATTTTTGTACGTTAAGTAATAAAACAGTTTATAATTTTACATAAAGTAGTGACAAAAAATATATATATTTTCAATGTTCGAAACAAAATATCAGAAGAATTTTAAAATAGTTTTAATTCTCGAGGGAATTTGTTAAAATAATAAAGTCATGTTGTGCTAACAGAATATGCAAATAGGAATTAGTGACGCAATAATCCAGGACTGAATTACAACTCTGTGAATGAGCATTCATTGTCAATTGTAAAACTTTTAATGAAGTATAAAATAAAATAACATAATATTTTTAAACATAACTTAAATATGTATGTTATATATCTAATGTGTAATTCATAATGTTGTATGGTATTTTGTATCATTTATACTGTAATTTAAGTTACTCACATAATCTTTTGAATACTATATCTTTGCAAAGTGTTTACATCGACATTTAAACCGTCATAAATTAGGACACCATATATTTTGGAAATTTGTAATTATTGTAATAATACAAACATGTAACTATATATCATCATATTTTCCTCGTAAGGTGACGTAGTACAATGCATTATTTAAAATTAAATCTTTCAAAATTATTTGTCAATTTATAACATTTTGAAGTGTACTTTAACGTGTTACTTCTAGTTTTCATCGCTTGTTTTTACTATTGTTGATTACTTTATCCAATCAACAAGCATGAACAAAAAATTACAAATGTCACATAATTGGCATACAAAGACTAGCTAATTACCTTCAGCTGCTTTAAGGTACCGATATAGAACTCAGTAATGTTTGAAGTTGGTAACTTTAGTAAGCAATAATTTAAACATATTTACTACCTTAGATTTTATAAACTTTACAGTATTTTAATACTAATTAAATACTTTGATTATTATTGTTATACTTGTGCCAAATGTACTTATATTTTGAGAACATCTTAACATCAGGATATTGTCGATTTGTGTTTGAAAACTTATAATTATTTTAAAACTCTTTTAAATTTTTAAAAGGTGGTTTAAAAGGTGGATGTATTCGTTTTAATTCTACTTTTAATGATATAACAACAATTATACATGAAGTAAAACATTATTTTTGTAATTTATGTATAATTGTAAAATACATTTGCTGTAAAATAAAAAAATCGTCACATTCACTGTCTTAGCACTTCTGTTTGTAAATTTACTTTTAAATCTTATCGAATTTCATGGTTAAAAAGCAAAATAAAATAAAAATATGCAAAATTAAAAACAAAAATGTATTTGACAGTCCCCCCAAGTTTAATTTAGTCCCCAGCAACTTAAGTAAAATTATACCACTGATTTAATATTTGTTAAGTTAGTGTTCGTGCTAAAATATAAATGTAATCACATGGATTCAAAATAAACGATTTTATTGTTAACGAACAAAGTAGTATTTGATTAACAAACAGTTATATATATACGACACATATAGGTATTTGAAATGGCCGATGTTGGTAGATATATTTTGTTAAAATACTTATTACCATTTTAAATGAAATTAATACATGATAACTAACCTGGTGGAAAAAATAATGTATTTAAAAATTAGCAATTTCAGACAGATTCCAATGAATATTTTGTGCGTTATTCATTAATTTATTCTAATAATTATATAAACATATAAATTGTAAAGTTGTATTTAAGGATAATATTATATTATTTTTAGGCGTTTCGTCTTATAAAAGAAAAACAATGTAATGAAAAACACAATTCAAGCATTATTTGTTTGTTACAAAAGACATTTTTTGGAACGGATTAGTTAAAACAAATTCAATTAATTTTGGTTGTAAAGCAACCTTGCCTGCATACAATCACATTCACAATAACAATTTACTCCTATTTTCCGCGGCCAATCACAGGGAAGAACACGTTTTGCGGGTTTAACTTTACTGGGCACTGATACTTCCGACCCCTTCGAATACCACAATAAAAAAAATGATGTCCAAAGTTTTTTGCTTTTGATTTGTGATCTTGGATCATTATAGAAGGAATTTATCTTGGGTAGACATTTCTGATCCAAGCCCAATGTTTTTTGGACGCTATTTGTCAACATGGCGGATGTGTTGCAGTGATGATGTATTATTGGAGGAACCGTATAACTTAGAGAGTTCATTTTGGTGTCAAAATACAGGTTTTTAGGGTCGAGTAGTTGAATAGAGATAGAAAATTATTCGGTAGACTAACCTTTCTGCCATTTTAAAAATGGCTGGAAATGAAACAAATAACAACCGTTTTTAATCATTTTATGTATACTCCGAACAATGATTATGATATAAAATGAAACAAAATAATAGTACACTCCATCATGTTGTTTATATTTGATTGCGGCAATCGCTCCGGTCACATTTGCAGAGTGTTGTAAATTTCAAAATACTATATTGACAGAGACATATTTTTGTAGCACGTTCTTTGCAAGTACATACATGTATAAGTTCTGCTTGTAGAGACTTTAATAATTTCTTAGCACTCCATCAACATCTTCCCAACCAAGTTTACGTGGATCTTTCTCTACATGGAAGAGCCAACCATTGATGCATTTTCTCATCAAGGAGAATGCTCTTTTAATATGTCAACGCACAGAATATGATGTCGAAGAAAGGTCACTAAGCGGGACCGATCTCTTGAACTCACTGTTCGTCAGATGTGTTACAGGCTAGAACCATTTTTCCAGACACGCAAAACGTATTTTTCAACGTCTTGAAAGTCGCATTCGTCTTCTACCTCAGCAAACTAATTTAGACACTTAGTAGGTTCAGCATTTTTAGCACCTACTACTTATTATTCCTACTTTGCTCATAATGTCATCACCTGTAAGAACATGTGCCTTGATAAGAACACTACACGTCGCTGGTTCAAATTTCTTGTACAGAATATGAAGCGGGATGAAATTTCTTTTCTCGTCTGTTCCATAACGTATGCATAACTTAGACAAACCTTGACTTATGAACGTTGGGGCAAATCTAAGCAGCAAAATATCAACATCTGTGTCATTTGACAGTACAATGGCTTGCTTGGAACCATTACGTACATCATATTTACGGCATTGCACAATGTCAGCTTCCTCAAATCTGCTGGTAAGTTCTTGAACTATATTGTCCATACCTTTTATGTATATCTCTGCAGGTACGTGTTAATGGTTTGTAGTGATTTGCACACATTGGCAATGCAGTCTGGTTGTAAGTTTACAGCTTCGCTTGAATATTCCTGAAGTCGACACAACTTCTTTTCCAGCTATTTCATTGGTACAGTCCTGTAAAAGTACAACGGCAGTATCATGTGTGATGGATGTTCCAGACAAAAAGGAGCTGTCTTTAAAGTCAAAATTATCAAGAGCAGTAATGGTAAATCCTTTCCTAGTGAAGTTACTTGGAAGAGGTGTGCTGTTGGCTTGATTTTACTACATATGCTGCTCACTAGTTCCTGCTCCTGACTGTGTCGTTGTAACTTTTTGATACACCGATCATGTTCATTGACGTGATTAACTCTCTACTTTTGCACTTATGGTCAGTCATTATGATTGAGTAGGCAGTCATTATGTGTAGCGGAGTTTTCTTGTTTCCATCATGTAATTCATAAAACATGATTTGAAAAAGTCAGTTTATTTGCACAGCCTGTCGGTTCATGCACTTGTCTTTAACATATAACTTCGAAGCCATCACCAAGCAAGAGTTTTCCTTTGCTGATATTAAACAACGAGGAAAAAATGTTAACAATGCAACCGGCATTCTTGTTGACTCCCATGATTGGCGGAGCTCTAGGCCATCACAAATTTAGTCATGAAGTCCAAAATCGACATCTTCAAGGCACTTCTCAACATGCTTCCAGCTGACTTTACTGCATCTTGTAGTCTTATTGTGGCAGCAAGAACGTCAGGAGTCAAATCATTTGAGAACACCATAAGTTGCTCGTTATTTTAGTGAGACAGACAACAACGAATTCTGTCATTGTACGTTCTCAACAGAAACATCTTTATTTCGATATTATGAATCAATACAGTTAAATCAACGTTACCAATTAACTCTCTTATCTCACTAAACGTGAACCCATAACCAGTACTTAAGAGTGGTTCTAGTAAAACTTAATTAGCTTTTCTAAAGAGTGAACACTTCACTGAAGTCTGGGGAATAGGTTTTAACAGTTTAAAGCGATTTTTAGTGTGCTATTTGAAAGTGTAAGTAAAGTTTTAAAATGACATATCTTTAGGTAAAAGTATTTCTTTTTTGTGTCTTTATTTTTTGAATATACTACATAGTATAAGACATTTATGAAGGTATATTTAAATTTTTTTTTTTACAATAAATATTCAAGATTCGAATATTAAAATAAGTAAAAATTATACAACTTAAATAACAAAAATTATTTTCATGTTATACAATTAATTGTATCGTTTATTTTGTAAATTGCTGTAAATTGTTATCTATCTTGGCATTATGATTACCAAGTTATTTTATATTCAACTATCCTTTCTTACCCCAGATCTTATTAGGTATATTTACAATTTAGCATCTAGCAATGTATTACTTAAAATATAACTGATTTTCCAATCAAAATAAGTAAGTTAGGCAAATAAAATTACTTAAAAATTATTGGAAATACACAGCAATACATCTAGCAACTATCTTGAGTCATAATTAACAAGTTACTGTACAAGCTAACAGGTGTGTCACTATATTTCACACATTTTAAAACGTAACATAATTAGTTTTCTTCAATATTATCCTCTCTAATTCTTGCATCTCTTGTATAAAGGAGATTATGGATGATCTACATTAGCGATAAATTATTATCTCTAAATCTATTGCATAAAACATGGCTTGAATTACTAAGAGGATTCTTTTCTTGTGTTTCGAAGTTATGTTTAATAAAATCAGAAAGCATGTGTTGAATTAAAAGATGATTTTAATAATTATTTTAGAAATACATTTTTGGTATCTGCAGTGGAGTAGGGCGACTAAACTTATATATCGTATTCAATAGATATGTCATTCTGTTTACAATTTGTTATTAAATTGTGAAACTAATTGTTATCATTACTGTTTTTATTGATTGTTATTGCATAATGCTTAAAGTAGGACTAGCATCACTGTACGTTTTAAAACCTCATTTTTACCTGGTAACTGGTAAACGAAACCAATATTCTTTTTCTGATAACTACTAAAAACACAACAATAAATTAAAATATAAACAAAGATAGACATTGTAACTGTCAAAACAATCGACTGAAAGATAATAGTTAAGGTATGTGCAGTAATTGGTTTGTTCAACCCGGGATCCTATAGGCCTACCAACACAATATTGTATATGAACATTTGCTGACATTATCTTCAACTTAGCTATTCTCCTTCATCCAATTGTTTTGAAAGTTCAACCATCCAATAGGGAATCAAAAGGGCTACAAAAATGGTACCATGTCATTTTTTGTTAAAATTTATGGTTTTTGTGTAATTTAGTTGGAAATTTTCAAACAGCCGCCATTTATAAATGCATTATTGGATAGAATCGATTATTTTTCTTGAGATAGACCATCGTTAAATAAACTTTGCGCCAATTTTTAACTCAATCAATCAATATTTCTGATTAACCGGCACATAGTTCTGATTAACCCTGTATACTTATTTATATTATAAAATAATGTTATATGCATATATATTATTTATTTTTTAAATATTATAATAAATGGCATTTATTTTTTGTAAGGAATATTGTTTGCACCTAAAATAATTTTGCACCTTATATTGTAAATAAAAGTGCGTAAGGTGGTTTAAATTGTATTTAGCCAAAGAAGAAACAAGTAATTAGAAAAGTTATTTAAATACCCTACGTTTTCAAAATAGTGTTAAATGACAGATAAAGTATATTAACAATCACACTGATTTAAATAAAAACCCCGAACCAAAAAACAAGGAACAAAAACAATAACTAAACAACTAAATTGTAAGTTAAGGATAACGTATTATGAGGGTAACGTATTAAACATAACTACAAATTTAGTTGTTTAGTTATTGTTTTTGTTCCTTGTTTTGTGGTTCGGGGTTTTTATTTAAATCAGTGTGATTTTGTCGCGACAGTGCTCTTTTATTTGTTTAATATATTAATAATAACAAATATTTATACGCTTATGTGTACCAAAATAGCAAGTAAAACATATTTGCTTAGTTTCAAAATATATTTATACTAGCTGGCCCTACCCGGCTTTGCACGGATAGACAAATCAAAGTTAAATATATATTAACAAAAAAAATTTACCAATAAATATATTGCACTGTGTATTTATTATGGGGATTTTTAGTAACTTTTTATTGACCCCCCAAACTCCCTTAAAATTTATAATTTTTTGAAAACCTTCCTCCTTAGCGAGCACTAGGGTCCTAGAGGAAGCTAAATACAAAATTTCATTCCAATCCGTTCAGAGGTTTTTTTCAGTAACTTTTACTTCCCCAAAACCCCCTAAAATTTCGCAATTTTTGAAAACCTTCCTTGGCGAGCTCCTACGGTCCTAGAGGAAGCTACATACCAAATTCATTCCAATCCGTTCGGTGTTTTTTTTTTTTTTTTTTAATAACTTTGACCACCCCAAACCCCCCTACAATTTCGAATTTTTTGAAAATCTTTCTTAGCAAGCACCTATGGCCCTAGAGTAAGCTACATACCAAATTTCATTTAAATCCGTTCAGTCGTTTTTTTTTAGTATCTTTGACGCCCCCAAACCCCCTAAAATTTTTAATGTTTTGAAAACTTTTCTTAGCGAGCACCCAGGGCCCTAGAGGGAGCTACATACCAAGTTTCAGTTAAATCCGTTTGGTAGTTTTGAAGAAATCGTTATTTAGTAACTTTGACCCTCCAAACCCCCCTAAAATTTCGAATTTTTCGAAAACCTTTCTTAGAGAGCACCCAGGACTCTAGAGAAAGCTACATACCAAATTTCATTGCAATCCGTTCAGTAGATTTGGAGATTTCGTGATGAGTCTGTGAGTGAGTGGTATTTGGATTTTATATATATAGGCCTAGATTGGAAATTTATATACTTTCTGTAAAAACCTTTCAGTTGTTTTTATAGTAATGAACACTTGTTTCTTCATATACCTAACTAAATTAACATATTTTTGTTTAGTTTTTTAAACTTTCTTGAAGTAGGTGTAGGAAAAAGGAAAATGGTTTACATTACATTAATGATACATGTATCAACTTATTAAAGTTGTTGACTCAATCCAACTTCATTAACTTTAAAGAAAGTAACTTGTGCATCAATGAGTTTACTAAGTTACTAGATATTCAATAGTAGTATACATTTCTTCTGTGTATACAACCATTACTTTTATCTTGGTTTTTTTAATAAAATAGAAAATAAAAGCATTTTTTCATTTGTTGGTAAATACATTTTGCTATTTTAAATTTGTAAATACCTTATTAAATCATTTAAACGAAAACACTTGAATATGACCTTAGCACGCAGTACAATAACTACTTTTGTTATTATTTACGCTAAAACATAGCAAATATTAACTTGTATTTAGTTTCTCTATTTGTATATTTAATTTCAACTATTGTTGCTTCTTTCTTCATGTATTTGTTTAAGGTTCAATTGACTGAATCTCAAGTACAGCCTGGTAATCCTTTTTATTATCCATCACTTTAAGAATAACGGTTAAAGAAACATATTTAACATTTGCCTTAGTTATGTTATATTCACTCAGATCTATTTACGAGTTTTGAAGGTACCTGCTTCAAAATGGTTTAAATATATGATAATTTATAGTTACATTAATTTGTTTAAATATATAAAACGGTTTAAATACAGTACATATTGCATTTAAATGTCAGCAAATACAGTAGAGAGTATATAATAATTATGTACCAAAGAGTTTTATTTTATTTAAAATTGCTGATGTATGAAAATGTTTAATTTAAGCACAAATTTAAGATTTGTATAAAAGTGTTTTCAATTAACTTTTTTGAGTTTTCCAAATTATAGTCTTTTTTTATTTATGATAATAGAAACAATTAGAAATTGGGCATTACTGTATTTTTTATCAAATTCTTTAACTATTTTGCTTAACTCCATAGCTCAATGTATTAAGACGCTATTTTTTATTTATTTATTTTTGTATTAAAATTGAATTTTTAAAGTACTGCTCTGGTTATCTGATAAACTGTATAGAACTACGGTTAGCAATTCAGCGTTAATGCAGTTCAACAATGCTAAATACAATCTCTTAATTATTGGAAATTGTAATTACTTACCAGAATAACAACTTTATATTTACATTTAGATGAAACAAATGTGCAATACAATTATACTTATTGAGAGAAGATATATAACAACTAATGTTAACCAAAGAATGTAAAAAGCTGTATTAGAAAAAGTTGATCTTTTTTATATAGAAACCGTAGCTCTAGAAACCGTAAATTAAGCTCTGTATTTTATTTGAGAGCACAATAGTAGTTTATATATGGTTGGATAAACAAACATGGACTTGCGTGTACAGTTTTACAAGTTGATTCACCGAGATAATATATTCAATTTATAGTTTGAAGCAAATTCATCAAATTTCTGCTTACTTCCAAAATTCTTACTAAATTACTCTGAAAGAGAGTTGCGATTATCCGCAAAATAGGTAGCAATCTAGAAATTTTACCTATATGGTAAGTAAGTTGGTTTCTGTTTTTGTCTGGAATTACTGAGGTTATTATGACAAATTTAGTAGTGCATAGTATTTGTCAACAACATACCTTGAGAAAACTAGCTACACTTTTTGCATATTATAATAGTTTATTGTTGTCATCGTCTTTTACACCAACAAATATTGCCAACTCATGACCTTGTAATATTTGTAATCCTAAATTACTACGCAACAACCATTTCTTATCAGATAATTACCCTTAAAAGCATGACGTATAATAAGAGTGTATAAAACTTTCAATTATTATTATTTTATACGAATATAAATTTATAATTATTAATTTATGAAATTGTGACATATATAGAGTAAAATATAGTTCCAAAATAATAGGACAAATTGTTTCATAAAGTAGGGAAATTATATTTTGTGGAAATTACTGCTAGCAGTTTAAAGCAACTAATTTTGTAGGCCAATAACTGTTTATAATATAGTAAATGTTTTAACTTACATTATCATCTATATTAAGTATTAAACAAATACAAAGAATATAATTTACGAATTAGTTACTTTTATGGTCTCCTAATTATCCGGAAAGCGGTGAAAAGTCGAATACAAATTTCTTCCACCAGAAAATTCTACTTATTTTCTATAAACTTTCTTCTAAAATAGTTTTATGAACTATTATAAGAACAAGTTTAGTGCAAACACAAAATATAGAGCACATTTAAAGGCCACTGTGAACTTAGCACTGTGAACGGTTGAGTGTGGAAGACCTACTAAAACTATCCTACTTTACACCTGCCACATTAATTTATACTTCAGAGGATATACGGAAACCGTTTAAAATTTCTGTGAAAGTGCAAAATGGGTTTTATATCAAATATTTAATCACAAATCAATTGGTGTGTTCTAGAATCAATTTACAACTATAGAGAATAAATAGGTACTACATTATTTATGAGGAAATGCATTAAGAAGTTTAGAGGAACTTAATTTTAGTTTAAAACTAAACTGAAATCATTTATATTTTACAGATTTTATGTTGTATGCAGAAAAAAACATGAAAAGATGGGACACTTTTTTTAATCTTTGGCTCGTGTTTTTTTTTTTTAATACTAAAAAATATAGCGTTTTTGTCAAGCACGTCGCGTTGCTGTCACGCTAGAACGCTCAAACGCTTTTCAACTGTCCGCAATAAAATTACGAAGATTTTGGCACCACCAGATTTTTCTACGTCTGTGAGTGCACATATCGTGTCCACATACAGACGGTCACACGTACACAACATTTTACCACCACTTTTTATGACTATTCTCAACGTTTTTGAGGTGTCTGATCAAGATAAAGCAATGCATTTTTTTTAAAATTGGAAAGATCTCAGTACTTTGGCATTTTAATGCGAGCCGAAGTAGAAAACGCATTACCTGAATGCATTTCAAGTGTAAACCTAATGGTCTACAATAAATTTTGCATTACGTTTCTTTTAAATTTTATTGGTAGTATTTAGTACTCTCTCGATTTTTTATTCATCTTTTTGTAATTTATGCTGCTTATATTGTAAGACTAGCAATGTATCGAAGTACCTATTAATTTATAGACAGTTATCAATGAATTGGTTGAGCCATTTAGATTAAATCACGTACAATTAAATATAGCTTAGTTTATGTTTATACTACTATGAAAATGACTTGAACAAGACGTATCTTATTGGGATGTTATTCAAATATCCCATCTGGTCTATGAGCAATTTTTTTCAGAAATAAGATACGTATTTTAAAACAATAACATAGACTATTTCTATTGCTAAATTGATTAGTTATTACTGTAAACTTATTACTAATTGAATACTTAAGCAATTGGCGTTTTAAGGCGTATTGAAATAAAAATATTATAGTTTATTACTACGTATTTATTAATTCAGCAACATGGTTTAAAACAAGTTATCAGAATTAAGCGGAAGAACACGATATATTATAACATTGTAAAAAAACACCGGATCAATATGACGGATATAACAATAGGCGAAAATATACTTACATTTTCAAAATTATTTAAATCTAAGATTAAACCTTCAAATACTTTCAAAGAAATTGTATTTGTTCACTTTAATTTACAATTTACAAGCTGATAATGATGTTTGCTGTTGGTACAATATTCAACTGCAAACCGTATGTGAATTGTATATTTTAATGTCTATACAAAATAAAAATTCATGTATTTTCATTAAAAGCATATTTACTTATATAAAATAATGTAATAATAATATTTGTATTAATTATTTTAAAATATAATCTTAATTTGTAACAATTAATTTTTAGTCGCTATCCAAATATTTCAGCCCGTATTGTGCGTACCGGGACAGCGTCGTATGTAGTCGCTCACAACGAGTTTAAGCAATACGGGCGTGTAAGTGTGTTTTATTTATTTATTATGTAATAGTTTTATAAGTTATGTGTAAGTGTTTGTGTAAGTGACGAAGAGAAAATTGATAAACTTGAAAATGGCCAAATAGCCGAAACGGCTGTCGTTTAGCGACGTTAAAGGAATATTGAAGATGGTAAGTCCTAAATCTAATAATTAGTAATCAATATTTGGAATAGCGACTAAAAATTAATTGTTGCAAATTAAGATTATATTTAAAAATAATGAATACAAATATTATTATTTTATATAATTAAATATGTTTTTAATGAAAAATACATTCATTTTTATTTTTAATATACATTAAAATAGGCATACTGTTTGGAGTTGAATATTGTACCAACAGCAAACATCATTATCAGGGGAATTGTGAATTTAAATTAAATTTCTTTGAAAATATTTGAAGGTTTAATCTTAGATTTAAATAATTTTGAAAATGTAAGTATATTTTCGCCTATTGTTATATCCGTCATATTGATCCAGTGGTTATGACAGAACGTTTTAGTCCATTGGAGCGTTCAGAAAATTTTCTGTGACTGGTTTTAAAAGTGTTTAATACAAGTGGGATGTATTTCTATATTTAGAAAATGTAATCGCAGTTGCTACTTATTGTGTATGATAAAACTTCCCTCTTATTTAAAGAAACGTATAACAATCCAAACAATGAGTTACATATGCTTTTGTTATTTGTATTCAAATGAATATAAAAATACAATATGCAAATAATGTAATTATTTTTTTACAAACTGACTTCACGGGGCATATAGTTGTTCTGACCCATTTGCAATTTGTATAAGAATGTTCGTTGTATCTACCAGTACCCGTTAGTTTGACTAGTTACTTGGTTACGAATTTGGTTTTTTGTTTGACAAACAATATTTAATACTTTATATACATTTTCTTTATTCATTATAAATACGTATTAATCTATTAAGTTGTTGTAAAGGTTTTACTTTATGTCTGTCTTCTAGTAGGAAATACATATATAACATAATGTTTTAGTTAAACAAATAAAAGAGCGCTGTGGCGACAAAATCACACTGATTTAAATAAAAACCCGAACCACAAAACAAGGAACAAAAACAATAACTAAACAACTAAATTGTAAGTTATGTTTACTACGTTACCCTTATGTACATTTCGATGACATGGTCATCAACCTCAGAGGGTTTTAACACTACTCGTTAGTGAGTTTAGTTGTTTAGTTATTGTTTTTGTTCCTTGTTTTGTGGTTCGGGTTTTTATTTAAATCAGTGTGATAATGTTTTAGTAAATTCTTTCAAACAGATTTTTATATTTTTTCTGAAAAGTATAGATCTCAGTATTTATACAACAAATAAAACGTCGAAAGTGTAACTAGTCAAATAAAACTTATACAAATTCTTCTTTTTTGTATTTACTCTGAAGAATTCCTTTGCTCTTATTTATCTCAAATATAATTTTAACAAAGTAGCCAAAAAACTGTTTCTCTAAAAACAATTAAAAAACATGGAATATCAATACAATTAGTAGCATTGATATTTGTATCAAATAGCTATGACGCTCTCTTTTAAAGATTTTAAACTTAAAACAAAGAAATATTGGCATTAGATATTAAAAGTAATTAGTTCTTAATTGGGGAATTTAAATTAATGATTCATCTCTTTAAAAATTACAAGTGAATTACGTAAACCACCATTAGCAAGTCCTAGGAATGATAGAGCATTGATAGTCCACAAAGAAGTAAAAATGATTGTTATCACTTTTTTGTAAATACGTTATTATTAATAAGTTATTTAGAAATGTGAATATATGATGACAGGTTTTAACTTGAGACTGCAAATGTGTTAGTTTTAAAAAATATGACTCTATTGTTTTAAAATAGAACGTAGCTAATTTAAGGTCAGCTAATTATAAATCCACTTTTACAATGTTGAATAACAACAATACATTTAAATAAATACACACAAAACAAATTAATTTTACAAAAAATAATGTTACTGACATATGTTAGTGACATACAACATTATTAAATATAAAATTCTTTTATACTAAAAAATCAACCAATGTATGTCATAATTTAGCATTTCTAGGTATGAACATAACATGTTTATTCATATCACAATAAATTGTTTTTCGCCATGATTTTTAATATTTGTTTTTGTAAGAGTGGAGTATGACATGGGAAGTACAAGTTAAATCATAATTTGATTTAATAAAGCCAAATGGTTTTTTTCTGAATAAGTAATATAAATTTACAATAAAAACTACTTCTAATAAAAGGCATCAAAGTGAAAATAGAACAATAGAAGAATTTGCCTTTGGAAACCAAGCGATGTTGTGCTACTAAATGTAGTTTAATTTTTGAACTTTTATTATATAAAACATTTATTTTACAAGTACAATTTTATTATTATTATATTTTATTAAGTACAGTATATATAAATATGTCCATTTTATTTGTTTAAAATATTTACGTTGAATGATATAATATGTTATTTTAATCATACTGTTATTAAATAGTAGTGTATCTATTTTAACTCCCAAGACTTAAGTATTAGTTTGTCAGTATTGTTTTTTATTATTTAATAATAACGTATTCAATTATAAATAAATAAAAAAAAATAATAATTCTAATTAGTTGTTTAAACAACTTTGTGACTATAATATAGCTTTTTCGAGAACAAGCTTAGAACGACAGATTTAAGAAACGTGCAATGTAAAAATGCAATAATTAACATTAGGTAATCTAAAGCACCGGATATGCTTATACATAACTGCTTTTTAGGTTGTTACTTACCGCCAGCAATTCCTTTGTGAAATATTCCTTTAATTTTCTTCTATATCACTACACTTGTTTCGAACATTCTCATTCGTCCATCATCAGTTGATAAAAACACAATTAAAAAACATTCAACACGATACAACACAAAATAACAACAAATAACAATCAACCACATACACTCGCGCACAATTAATAACATTTAACATTATTTGTATAAGTCTGTTGGCTGTCGATAGACAGTGCTCTAAATTTTTGTAAGTTGGTTTAAAATACTAAGTTAAAAAGCAGACTTAAGTTTAATTTATTTTTGAACTGAAACAATAACAATACAGCTTTTTTTATGTACGAAATTTTCTAAGCTCATTTACACAATAAGAATATTATATTATATTAATTTAATGACTTTATCAAATTCTTTAAAATGTCTGCTTCATTTAACAGTTATAAATAATATAAAATATTTTTCACTAACATGTCAAAACAATCATAATATATACATGTTTATAATTTAAAATGTTAATTTGATCAAATGTACAGTTTGCAAGTATATTGTTATTGCTTATGAAATTTCATACTTACGATATATTGTTTTATTTAGATGCTAATAAAGTAATTTGAATGCCAAACTTTTATTTCTCTTTCGGAGGTAGAGGTTTGAGCATTTAGATACATTACTTCAGTAGAGTGAATGCAATAAATTTTCGTTGGACATATATTACTCCCTCAGAAGTGTTTTATCTTATTGAGTCTACATTGTTGTTCTTTGAGCAGGATTAAACTTTTCCCAGTGGATTTTGAGATTGGAGTAGCTTTATAGGTTCAACTAAATTATTTTATTTTGTGAAGAATATTATGAATAATTTAAAGAATGACTGAATTTCCTTATAGCATTATTGTATGAAGAATCTGAATTCAGTAAAAGTAACATACACATCATAAATCAATACAGCCTGAACAGGGGACTAAAAAAAATACATTACCTTTTTAAATGAATGTGATGATTTATTATAATGACTTAGTTTGATTACTTTGTATAAATTTATCACAAGCATATTTAATAATTTAATTTAAACCCCTAAATTTCAATTCAGTAATTAATTTATATATTTGGTTATGTTTGTATAATTTCAAATATCTGTTTTAAATCCGTTTTCTAAATTTCTGGTATGATAAATTGAATTTTTGTTGTATTTTCATATTAGTTTTATAATGTAATTATTTTAAATGTTAAATGCTTATTTTAAGGGAAAATATTATTATTGTTCTTTCGTGTATAGTTTAGTGAAATAATTTTGGGTTTAACTAATACTCAATAAATTAAATAGTTTTCATTAACGTAAACACTGCACAAATACAAATTGAAAAAAAGAAGATATTTGCATAGTCATCAAAATTAAATTTATAAAACAAACTATCGTAGATAAACTCACAGACAAGGAAATAAAATGTATATACTTTTTTATACAGTTGGTAAAAGTATATTGATAGAACTGTGTTAAAGTTATTTATTGCATTAAAAGTACATTTATCTTTCTCGAACAACTTTACTTAGCTTTCAACCTTTTATTTATGCTTATGTTTAAACCCAGTAATATTATTTTTTTTTTGTATATTGACCAAAGCATGTGATAGCTTTTTCTTAATTTTACCCAATTTAATTCTAGATAATTTGTATTTATCTTACTTAAATTTACTAAATTATATTTTTTATACTAATGAGTTACATACCACATACATACCGATAATAAAGAAATATATACCATGCATTTATATAACAGTATATTATTTAAACAAACATTTGTCCACGGAATTATAATGTTCTTGCAGAAATCTAATGCAATAATGACAATCTTTATAAAATACATATTGTAATTACTGCCGTTTTCATACCATCTACACTATGATAATATTGTTCTTAATAACAGGCATACTGATGTTAATGCCGTACTTCATACCATACATACTATGTTAATGACGATCTTTATACCATCCATACTATGTTTAATGCAATTCTTTTTACCATCTATAATGCGTTTAATGATATTCTTTATATAATCCATTCTGTTTCATGTCGTTCTTTGTACCATCCATACTATGTTTAATGCAATTATTTTTACCATCTATAATGCGTTTAATGATATTCTTTATATAATCCATACTGTTTAATGTCGTTCTTTGTACTATCCATACCATTATTGATGCCGTTATTATTACAATCCATACTGTGTTTAATACTGTTCTTCATACCATCCATACTGAACACAAACTCTTACAATAAATACGTTTACTAACCTCAAACGGGTTTCAACGATAATGTCGCCTTCATCAGTGATGCACGGACTACAGTAGCCAAACTATCACTGCAGTCGGCGTGCAACACTGAGGATGGCGACATTGTCGTTGAAACGAGTTTGAGGTTAGTAAACGTATTTATTGTGAAATTTAGTGTTCAAGTTTTATTTTATCTAAGTAAGTTTCTCAAAACTCAAGCTCATTAGTTATTTATTTACATCCATACTGCGTTTAATGCATTAATTCTTACCATGCATTTTGTGATCAAAGCATTTAAACTTCCCTTCCCTTCTATATTAAATACAGTTATTATTACACTCTATATTGATGTTATGAAGTTCTTCATTCTGTCAGTACTGTGATTATTGCCGTTCTTTGTACCATCCATACTTTGTTGAAGGCCATTCTATATACCGTCACAGAGAAGAAATTTCTTCTCTGTGATACCGCCCATACGGTGACTAATGTCGTTCATCATACAGTAAATATTGTGTTTTAAACAATTGAGCTTTTAATTTTTTTCGATTTTTTATTTGAACTGTAACTGTTTTTCATGACCTGATTATATTACCATGGGTTCCAAAACATTATCTACACAAATTATTTACAAAATTAACTCTTGTATTTATTTCAGACTAAGTTGTTTTTCCTACTTAAAAACAAAATAACAAATAAAGAGTTGTTTAGTGAATGTTGTTATTTTGGTAATAATATTGATAATACCTCTTCTAAATATGTTTAAAATTACACTTGTGTTTGCAGTTTTATAGTTTACTAAGATACGCACTAGATCCTAAATCAAAATAAAGTATTATTTATGCTAAAAATATCTTGGAAGCCTTGCTATTGAACGATGTTTTTTTTAAATATAATTATGAAATGATGCTCATACAAATAAACTCAGTGTACATATGTAGGTAATGCTCCAAACGGTTTTTCTATTACCATCTTATTTATAAATCTGAATAAGTTGTACAATATGTTACAGGTAGCAATGCATACTCTTTAAAAATCCCAGTAGATTTACGGTATACATCTAACATAGGGTTATCAATAAAATGTCTGCACATAAATTGCTAAATTTAGTAAATAGTGTATTGCAATAACTCTCTACCTCTGTACTTCAATTATAATAAGATATTATTATTGTGTATACCTTTAGGGGACTTTTTCCGAAAGATCATGACGCTTTTCACTATATTTACGATAACTGTCTATGTCGTAATGTGTGTAGTGCTTTTTTTCATCCCTATTGTTTATAATGATTTACAAACAAAGAATTTTAATACAAAATTTGGATTAGAAAAATCCGACCCTGTAGTAAACATGCTAACTTTAATTATTTACAAGTTGGTATCAACGTTTTTTCTTTACAATATTTAAAACAAAAAATATCCTTTAGGCAGAAATTGCATATTTTAAAATACTTTGATAACTTAAACAAAAATAACTTTTATTTATAAATTATATATTGATCAATTAGTAGGCCTACTATGTATAGATTATGAAAGCACATAAATAATTATAAAACTATGTTTCTACAATTAATTTTAAAAAATCACAAATGTAATATAATAATTGCAATAAATGTTTGTTTTCTTAAACTTTGTGATATTTTTATATTGTGTTGTATGACTAGTATGCATTCCAACTTTGCCTTCTACGTAAAACTCCATATGACGTATACACATCGTCAGAAAGTTTTAATAATATACGTAAAACAATATTTATTAAATTAACAATAATTTTATGCTATAATGTATACAAGAAATATGTTATGTTTTAGTATAAACTACAATAATGGTAATATCCTTTAAAAATTGAGTCAATATTTTAATTTGTGTTATAAATTAATAAATGTTAACAGATTAAGATTGTTAAATCTTTGGTATCACTAGCCCCGTTCGCTTTAGAAATGTGAAATACCTGTCCATTCGTTTGGTTCATACGTAAAAAAATAAACGTGGTTTCAACCGAAAATGAAAACGCACATTTTTACTGAACTTATAAATAAACGTCCAAATATTAAACCAATATATTGATTTATGTAACCCAGATTAGGGTTACTATATGTTTAACTGATATAATATTATCATTTGGGAAGCTATAACCTACCCCATCGAGAGATTTTAAATTACTTTATTTATGTGAGAAATAAAGGCTCTATCTTTTTATCAGATGGTTTATTAGAATTTGGTTTATTATAGAAACTGCCAGTCTCTATAAGCATAGTAGGTATCCAGATAATGAGTTATAGTAAATTATATTACAAGCATAAAGTGTCTCTATTATTGATTTATAAAACGCCTACGCCTAACATTAGTAGTGATTTTTCAGTTATATTCTTCAGCTAAACAAATTCGTGCGAGATCATCAAAATGTCCGATAGTATTAAGTTAGGTTATGAATACAAGTATATTATGCATAATACTATTTTTTTAATAGGTTATTCAACATTATTAATGGTAAGATTAGACTATACAAATATGAAACTAAATTTAGTATACCTATATAAACATATATACATATATCTGGATTTCCGTCATGCAACTTATGTTGTAGTGTAATGCCAACATGCTATAGTTAGAGTTATAGTGTAGTGCCGCGGCAATGCTAACATGTACCAACGCCGTAACATTTTTATACGGTAGTTCCGTGCTTTGTGATTTTAATGTACATAAACAAAATTTTATTCCAATGAGCAGTGCGATGTTTTATGTTGTGATTTGTGTGTATGTGTGTGAGTTTGTACTTTTTATTTTTGTTTGACGTGCTCACATGTGAATGATTTCAACACCTGAAGATGAGAACCTATACTCGAAACGCGTAGTGTATACTACAAAATAAGTTGCATGATGGAAATCCAGGTATATGTATATATGTTTATATAGGTATACTATATTAAGTTTCATACTATATTGCAACTGGAGACATAAAAAATGAAAATAAAATTATATAAAAATATACTATTATAAAGTAATAATAGTTTTGTAGAAAGCTTAATGATACAATTTATTGATTTATGTTTGTATTGTTAGCTAATTAATAAGTGAATTATTTATTTTAGCAAACAAATATAACAATGTTGAAGTACTAAATTTTAAACAAAGTCATTAGTAAGACCAATTTGAGAGTAACGAAATACAATGGTCGTTAAGTTTGATGTAGTTGGGACAAGATACGAAGCAGCTCAGGTTCTAGCCTACTTAACGGTGTTTGTTTCACGATCCTTAAACTGATCCTTCATAAAACATGAAGTAAGCCTAATTAAAAAGCTGCAAGATATATAGCTTATAAATACTTTAATGTAACATTTTTATGTGTTTTATGGAATAAATAAATAAAGATTTTAGTTTTGCATACATAGAGAATGCAGGCTGATTTACGTAGCTTGTATATCGACGCAGACAATAAAAGCCACTAATCTACTGAATTCGTTATTGCATTCATGATGAAGTCGGATTACGTGCAGGTTTCACAGTAGGCTTCACAATGCAAATCTCGGTTATATGCATGATTACGATTGTTAAAGAGCAATAGATGAAACTAAAACCGTATTTAACGAAAATATTAACATTACGAACTATTAACACTGTAAATACAGTAGTTTTAAAAATATTACTTCTGTCAGTTATTGTAGCTATATCTACAGCGCTTTCACCGAACAATATTTTTGGTTTAATCAGGAGTGTTAAAAATACAACGGACTGCAAACCCCGAATTAATGTTTTATTCATAGTAATGTTGTTAAACAGTCCAAAGGTAGCAACACAAGAAGTAAAATACACAATTTTTTAATTATTTTATATTAAATACATTATTTCTATACAGTGTAACATTTGTATTTTATTATATTAATTAAATATTGGAAAGCCAACGCATGGCGCATATTTTTTTAAAGTAACATAAATATGTGTACTTTTTTACTAAACCTATTTATAAATGTAGTAGTCTAGCCTTTAGTTATAAATAAATTATATACAATACAAATAATATTAACGACATATTATTCCAAAAAGGTGGTTTTAACATTATTCTAATCATAAGTTTTTAAGTAAAATTGTATTTTTTTTAAATAGACTGCTAACATTTTTATAGTCAAATATATACTATTGTTCACACTACCCCAATGCAAATATATTAAAAAGATATATGACTGTAGTTACTTACAATTGTTTAAATATTGTTCAACATTATACGGATAAAACATAGAATCCAACGTGATTTCAGGTTTATTGAGAACATAGGCCCTACAGCCCTTAAAATTAGATTGCATAAATTGCCAAAAATGACAAGCAATATTTTACAATAATTTGTAATATTCTACAGGAAACTATGTTGTATATTATATTCAATAGAAATCATTGTTTTACTTAAATTGTATGTGTTTTTCAGTTCTAGTATTATTTGTATATTAACAGTTTCAGCTACGTAATAGAACAGATTCAATTGAAAATATGACTTAAAATTTATAGCAAACCCATTCTATGTAGGTGCGAGAAATATACAGGGTGTATCAGGAAGAAACGGAAAGAATTGCAGGACGTGTTCTACTGGTGAAAATAATGAAAAAAGTTCCTATAAACATAGGTCCGAAAACGCTTCGTTTTCCAGATATCCGCCATTTTGTTTTTTGTACAAAATAATTCATATCTAGAGAACGGTTTGACTGATTGAGTTCAAACTTGGCATGAAGTTTAAGCTGTCAATGATATACCTAAAAAAAAATAAACAATTAAATCCAATCATTCGTTTCAAAATGGCGGCTGTTTGAAAATTTAAAACCTAAATTACTCCAAAACCGTACATTTTAACGAAAAATGTCAAAATACCTTTTTTGTAGCCCTCTTGATTCGCTATTGGATGGTGTAACTGTCAAAACAATCGGATGAAGGATAATAGCTAAGTTAAAAGGTAATGACAACAAATGTCCATACAATATTGTAGTATTTACTGTGTTTGTATAGGATGCCGAGTTGAACAAACCAATTAGTACAACTAACTTAACTGTTATCCTTCATCCGATTGTTTTAACAGTTACACCATCCGATAGGGAATCAAAAGGGCTACAAAAAAAGGTGTCTTGACATTTTTCGTTAAAATGTACGGTTTTGGAGTAATTTAGGTTTGTAATTTTCAAACAGCCGCCATTTTGAAACGCATGATTGGATTTATTGGTTTATTTTTTTTGAGGTATATCATTGACAGCTTAAACTTCACGCCAAGTTTGAACTCAATCAGTAAAACCGTTCTCTAGATATGAATTATTTTGTACAAAAAACAAAATGGCGGATATCTGGAAAACGAAGCGTTTTCGGACCTATGTTTATAGGAACTTTTTTAATTATTTTCACCAGTAGAACACGTCCTGCAATTCTTTCCGTTTCTTCCTGATACATCCTGTATATATAATCAATACTGTAAAGATTATATTTTATGATGAATTGCCAATACAGATGAAACCATTACAATCCATAACCTGTACGTTGAAGTTACAGTTTTGTGTGATTTAAAAACCTTAAGATTTTAGTTCAACCTTAAAAGTATTGTTTTTATAATTGTTATGTTTTTTGGGGAAATAACATTAAGACTATATCGATTAAGATTTTTTATTCTATTTATCCAATAACTTTCTTTTATTCGATACAATAAATGGGATTGTTTCTTAAATATATTTACATTACTGTTACTGTTTCAATGACTTTAATTAATTAATTATATTTTAATTTTTAGTAATACAATCAGTATATAATTGCTCATACAGTTTAACTGTTTCTTAAACGACTTAAATTTAATAGATTTGTAAGTTGTGACTAAGAAAAATTAGCTTAGTAGCAAAATAACCGTTTAATATCCAATCCCCCAACCAAATAGATATTTTGTTTAAACGGAATGTAAAATATGGTGTCAGCGAAGACAATTTAAAGTCTTATAGTTATACTTTCTTAGACTTGATTGAAAGTTGTAGACAAAATATAATAAATCAAGCTACGAAGGGTTTTCCGGCATATTTAATTAACTACAAGTTTATTTAGCTTAAAAAATTCAGTTAAACAGCTGATGGATAGCCTAAATCCCCCCCTAAATAAATAGGAGCACAGTAAGTGTTATTGGAAGCTGATATTACGTAAAATTATTAAATTTAGTTTAAAAGTCTTAGACAGTTATGACAAAGTTTAAAAGACCTTTGAACTAAAAAATAGTTAATCAATTGAATTTTGCTTGTTTATTAGGTTACCAAAACAAGAGAACTTAGTATTTTTGTTATAATATTTTAACCCAGTTATGATAAATATGTAAGCGTTTTGTTATTGAATAATGGGAGTAGTAAAATTGCAATCAGTTAGTTCTTAAAAAAATAGTGAATAATTTTCTGTAACTTAAATCCAAATAAGATCGAAACATATTACGTCTTTTGTTTATAATTTAGTAGTTTTAACATAGCAAACTTGTTTGTTGTTGAACATTGTTTAACTTTAGTTTAGTCGTTTATTGTGTAGCCATTTAAAAAATGATAACAGTTTATGTTACATGAAGTAATATTGTACTTTTTTTTTTTATTTGTACGAATGAGTTACTTAACACAACATAAAACTTAGTTTTATTTTTGATAATAAACTTTATATAACACTGATATGAATGTTTTCTAAAACATTGTGTGTAAAAATAGTCATAAAAAATTAGTGTACAATTGTTTTATAGTAATAGTTAATTTTCTTGACACTTTAAAGTCATTAGTAAATAAATTTCAAGTAAATAACCTACAACCACATTATGAACTTTAAGTTAAACTAGTTTTTTGTAAACACATTTGAAGCATATTATTTATATATACTTATTAAAAAAACATATCAATACAATTTTTCGGTGTATGCAGTAACACATTTTCTGACCAGTTTAAAAAGTATGCTAAGAAAAATCCACTAATTTCTACCACCTGTGGGATTATGACATATAAATACTAAACACACTTGTATTTTCATAGTAATATAAACTTAATGGAAAATACAGTAATTACCTAATTTATACCGTTAAATATTGTATGCAACAGAAAAGAACTAATAATATTTTGAGTTGAAAATATTTTTAATTTTTTTTAGTAAACTATACCAAATAATGAAGGAAAATAAAACTTGTAATTATTTGAAACCCAAATTGTTAGTTAAATATTTGTAAAGCTTTGTTGATTTCATTTACCATAAATGTTATTAGTGTACAACTTTACTAAGTAAATATTCACACCGTTTGAATGAAATTCCGAACCACACATAGAAGGAACAAAAAACAATAACAGAACAAGTTTATGAAAAGCTATGTTTATTGTACTACCCTTAACACTAGTGACAATTCAAGATGAGTATGTCTTTGAAATGTGCATAATCGTAGTGCAATAAACACAACTTTTAAATAACTTCTTTTGCTATTGTTTTTTGTTCCTTCTAGTTATTATTAAGGGCTTTATTCAATCAGTGTGAATTGTTGGCCATAGTGCTCTTCATTCAACCTTTTTAATAAAGTAAATATTGTTTACTGAACTGAACTAACCTCCAGCATTTTTTTGCCATAATAACTTTTAAGGAACATTCTTACACACAAATTGAGCAATTTATTGTGCCTCTTTGGTTAGCAATGAACTGAAGCACAAATTATTTATTTATAGGTTCTTGTGGTTGTGAATTAATTAGGCTAGGTAGTTCATTCATTTATATCAAATTAATAACTGAAATCACAATTTTAATGTTTACGTTTACTTACTATTTTATAAATAAATATAGATTTGCATTTTACTCTTTTTTATACCGTCCATACTTTAACCAACAAAATATTTATGACTTTAGGGAAATAATTACAGAATTTTCTGAAATAATCTTTTTTGTTATATTTTACATTTCAACTAAAGACAGTGTACCTACAGCATGAACCAATACAGCAGACACTGTCCAAGAGTTTCCTGTTTGTTTTATTACTTTTTGATGCTAAACAATATTTATTTTCATATATTTACACTTTTTTTTTATATATTTTAGTATTTATATTTTGCGTTTTGTTTGAACACGGATTAAATTAATTCAATATACAGTACATGTAGTTATTATGATTGTTAACAGTTAAATTTAGTTGCATCGTGTATTGTTAATGTGTTTTCAGTTGCTGTGCTATAATAACTAACTGTTATTTTCTAGTAGGTCTATAGAGAAAGTTTAATGATCACAAAAAAATCGATGTTGAGATTTTTGTGGAAATATTCGTGTTGGGATCCCTAAGTCCAAAAAAGTGATTTTTACAAAACGTTTTTCTGTAGCCTATGTCTGTATGAATGCCTGTATATTTGTATGTAAACAAAGCTAGAGAGAAAACCATTTAATCGATTTCTAACAAATTTGCAAAAATATGTCAATTAGGCCTTTATAGATGTACAAATAAAGGTTTCGAAAATTTTTTAGATACAACCTTCTTTTTAGGCAAAAAAATCTGTTATTGTAAAATAAACGGCTCTAACGATTTTGATAAAATTTTACTTATTTGTAGCCCTTAATGTACCCTACCATATGAAAAAATCCGCATCTTTCTAAAAATTATCATTTAGCTAATAATAATAATATTTATTAGTTACTCTCCTATTTTTATGTATCCCATCTCCTACTTTAATGCATTTATGAAGTCACACTGAATCTGTTTAATAATTTAAATATGTTTTTTTGAGAAAGTATGTGCCAGTTTCCGATACCGTTTATTTTAATTGTTTTTCTCGTAGAGTTTAAAATTAATATCATCTATTGCACGAGCAGTTTTAAATAAAATAGTAAAGTAAAATTTAATATAGAGTATACAATTGTCAAACATATCATTACAATACTTTTTTACTGAAGAATGTACTATTTCTTCTAAGTGTCCAGTATTTTACAGGTATTAATCGTGTTTTAGACTTATTAAAGGAAAAGCAAATTAATTACCTACACTAATTTTATGGTCTTTTCAAATTAGGATTTATGCGTAATTACCTATAATGGTTTATGTTCATTGACGTAAATGCGTCAATAAATTAAGGCTCTTAAACTTAATTACATGAGAAAGCTTTCAAATAAGAAGTAAGTGTTTGAAGCCCATAAAAATAATAAAAAATAAAACGGCACTAGAATTAAATTTAAATACATAAATCCACATAATTTATTAATTATTTTCTTTTATATACTGTATAGAAGTCACAAATAAAATACACACTTTTGTAATAATTTAAGAAATTTGATGTCATTTATTTATTTTATTTAGAGTCAGTTTCGAAACAGTATGTACTTATGATAATTAATAATATATTTTAATAAATCTACGTATAATCCTATTACTTTAAATGAGCAATTCTTGTATCTATCTTTATATCTTTGTATCTGACGCGGATCTCGAAAACGGCTCTAACGAATTCAAAGAAATTTTGTTTTTAGGTGTAGTTTTGATTTTTAAGTACACCCATATAGTTAGTTGTATTTCTTGTAAAAACGCAATTTTTTTTTAAAATCTAATTTAAAAGTTCAAAAATTTTAACATAGGGTCTTATGGGTTGCCATTTTGGTTACAAAATAACAAGGAAATAGTAAATAAAGCGATCATAACAGCTGTTTATAAAGAAGCCAATTTATACTGTTTATCAGCTGTTCATTGAAATTTTTTAATTACTGTTAAAAAAACAAGCTAATTTATACTGTTTTAGCACGTTGGAAATAGAAAAAATTGGGTCTGATTTAACAATTCATTTTGTAAAAAAAAGGTAAACTTGGCAAAGATGGATAAATTCGAATAGTCAATTTTGTAATATAGGCCTTAGGCCTGGTTTCAAAACTTTAGTTGACAAAAGATAGTAGAAATAGGACTTAAATCGTAATGAAAGCCTTTCACGTTTCTAAAGCATGTATTTGAGGTTATAATTAATCTTGTAATTACTGTTAATATATTTAAGCCTGGTGTCATAATTTTACGAACCTATGTACAAACGAGCCAAAGATGAACGAGATTCTTTAGTGAATTTTTCAACTGCGAGCGAAGCGAAGCGTCCAGGGGCAGAGCCCCTAGTTGTTTTTAAGAGAGGTAGTAACACTGTTATCACCAATACTCTTTAGTAAACATAATGTGAACTAATCAAGAATGTGACTAAACTTAATAAACCAAAATTAATAATATTCTGAATATCAAATGCTCAGCACAACTTCTTATAGAAATTATACAACATTTCAGACCATTACAAATACTTTTAGGAATAAGGTTATTCGCATAGACTAAATAACATACATTCTTATTACCTGGCTTTAAAAATCGGCTAACGTCCTGGACCAATGATCTTATTTTAAAGAAACGATCATTTAAAAAATATATTATATATTAAATTGTATTACAATTAAAAGTTAATCTTTGAAAATACCTAATTAATACAATAGTTATTGCAATTCACTTTAATCGCCATTTTATATAATTTGTATATAGTAGCTTTGATTTTAAAACTAATTATTTTTTACAAATATTGCTCCTAATAGTGAATATATTGATTTTTTTAAATGTATGTTGTTATTGTCTAGTGAGATAATAAAAAGAAAATTTTATCCCAATAAATAAACAATTTAATTCACATTCTATACATGAATAAAGTCTGTAGCAGTAAACATGAACTCAGGCTTTACAGAATTTTAAGTATATTGAAGGATATGTTTAGAAGTAAAAGTGGGAGTGAAGATCTCATATATTATGCTTGTATGATATTATTTTATTTATAAATTTGTTTTAACATTTCTTGTTTTAACGTCTAAATTTTTGGCGAGTTAGACTAATCAAGAAGGAGAGAACATTGTATTATAGTTCAAGTAAACAGACTTTTGGTGTCGTTTCCATCTGAATCTCTTCAAAATAAAGTATTAGAAAGCTAACAATGAATTAATAGTGTGAAATTATTCTCGTATTTTCAATAATTAATTAACTATTACGAACAAAGAACAAAGTAAACAAATAATGAACTACACATATTTAAAATTATGTACCATGTACTAAATAGGCATATCAATAAATATTTAGGCTTAATTATTTGATGCAAAAAAAAACTATTCATTTTAACACTCCAGTGTTCGCACGGGTTACAGGAGTCACTTTTGGGTGCCATTATCAATTGGTAGCTCAGACGACCTTGAGCGGTAAGTTATCTTACATTTGGAGTTTTCGTTACCCCTCAGTTGAAGGTTGAGATTGTATGCGTGCTTTTAGTTTGCGTTTCATTTAATTCATTTCTTAGTCTACACCGTCTGGGGTACAGCTGTTGTACTATACGTGACCACTAGTGTACCAGTTTTTTTTACAGTTTTAACTAATGGTTCGTTTTGTATATGTTGTGACCGTAGGGCAATAATAATAACGAGCGCAAACATTTAAAAACACTGATTTTATTAACAGAGGTAATGAGACAAAACTACCGGAGTAGCCTGCATTCCGATACACAAAATACTTTATTTATTTAACTGTGCCATTATTATTCTTATATTATTATAGTGTCACACTAGTGTAATATGGTGTATTAGAGTAACATAAGTAAAATTTAGTAAACGTATTATTCTGTTTGTAAATGATCTTAAACTAGTAGAACTATTGATCATATGAGTAATATATAAATAGACAGAGAAACAATTAACTCATATGCAAACAACTAATATAAAATTATAAACAGGGTGGTTCACGAAGATATGGCAACATTTCGTTAGATCATTTCTGCATGTTAAAGTTAAGAAAAAAAGTTATAAAAATATACTTTCGAAAACGCTTTGTTTTCCAAATACCCGTCATTTGGTTTTTTGTACAAAATAATTATTCATATCTAGAGAAATGTTTGACTGATTGAGTTTAAACTTGGAACGAAGTTTAACCTAACAATGATCTATCGCAAAAAAATACACGATTAAATGCAATCATGCGTTTCAAAAAGGCGACGGTTTGAAAATTTAAAACCTAGATTATTTAATAACCTTAAATTTAAACAAAAAATTGCACACAACTTTTTTCGTAGCCCTTTTGATTACTTATCGGATGGTGTAATTTTCAAAACAATAGGATGAATGATAATAGTTAAGTTATGTGTAATAATTGGTTTCTTTTAACACGGCATCTTATACCAACACAGTAAACACAACAATATTGTATGTACATATGCTGATAGTATCTTAAACTTAACTATTATCCTTAATCCGATTGTTTTTACAGTTACACCATTCGATAGAGAATCAAAAGGGCTACAAAAAAGGTGTCATGGTATTTTTTGTTGTTAAAATGGACGGTTTTTTAGTAATATAAGTTTGAAATTTGTAAACGCATTATTGGATATAACCGTTTATTCTTATTGCGATATATAATTTTTAGGTTAAATTTCGTACCATGTTTGAACTCAATCAATTAAACATTTCTGCAGATATGAATTATTTTGTGGAAAAAACAAGCCGGCGGATATCTGGAAAGCGAGGCATTTCCGGACCTATGTTTATATATCATTTTTCTTTACTTTAACAAGTAGAATGAGCTCCAGAAGTGTCTGCATATCTTCGTGAATCATTCTGTATTTGTATATACAGGGTGTCAAACGGAGAAACATTCAGGACGTATTATACCAGTTAAAATAAAGAACAAGTTTTCCTACAAACATAGGTTCGGAAATGTTTAGTTTTCCAGATATTCGATATATTTGTTTTGTTTATAAAAATAATTCATATCTAGAAAACATTGTCACTGATTAAGTTCAAACTTTTCATGAAGTTTAATCTAACATAGATTTATCTCAAGAAAAATAATCAATTATATGTAGCCCTTATCGGATGGTGTAACTGTCAAAACAATCGGATGAAGGATAACAGCTAAGTTAAAGATAATGTCAGCAAATGTACATACAATATTGCTGTGTTGGTACAGAATACCGGGTTGATCAAACCAATTATTACACATAATTTAAATACTATCCTGTTAATATCTAGGCTCATATATTTACAACAGCCATACATTTCTAACAGCTCTATAAAATTAAGTTGTATACGTTTTTTATTTAAATCTAAAATGTTAACGTTATCATAGTTAAAAGCCTGACACTAAATATTTTTTCAAAGATTAGAAATAGTGAAGCCACTTAAAGTTAAGTTCATAGGAAATAAGATATCCGCAGAGAATATCGGTTTGTACAATCACATTAATGTTTCTTAACATGTATGCGGTATATGGTTGCAACACATCACGTTAAGACTTCATGATATATTGTAATTGCTAAATATCGTTTAAAGTTTAAAAATTTAAATTTAAAAAAAAACAGTAATAATAGATAGATCGCGTAAGAGTTAGTCGATTGATATTAAAGTTCTACATTAAATATAATTTACATTTAGAGTCTTAAAGATATTAACATATAAAAAGTTTTTAATATAAATATATTCTCCCCTTATTTTTTTAGAAAAAAAAAACACTGTAACTCCAAACAAAATTAAATGAAGAATATAAACAAATATATTGCAATGAAATATGTTATCTACTGAATTCCGTCAATTTGTAAATAATTTGAATATATTTTTTGCAACCTTTTATAATTGAATGATTTAACTAATTTAGAGGGATTTTTTAACTGTAAATAGATCGTATATAATTAGCACATATTATAACAGGGACGGTTTTTTAAATATTTAAATACAAATACCTTAAATAAATAAACTTACCATACACCATATATTCTGACAAAACAATTATTTTTTGTCTTATTGTATTTTGATTATTTTTCTTTCTTAACAAGACGACACCATTCCTGAGCATTTTAGTTAGACATACAGAAATGTTACCTAATCTGTGTACTCTCTATTGAAATTAGGAATTGGTTGCTGCTATAGCTTAATAATTTTTACTTAAAGTCAATACTACAAACAACTAAATATTAAAGATTAAATTTACTAACCATTTATGATGTGGTAGTTTTGTCATGTTTCATTTGATTTTTTTGAATACAAATTTTCATATTTTGTTTTTGATTTAAAGAAAACCAATCTACATTATATGTATTTATTCATTACTAATATTATTTGACACAGTATACAAATTAACGTAGATATAGTAGCTACTGAGAAAGTTTAGTAATCATAATTAATACAAACAAACACTTTGTTAAATTTTACGATGTTTTATTTTTAGTATCTGTTGCTCCAGTTACAAACAACAGATCAGTCGGAAATTACATAAAATTGTTTATATAAGAGTACAATAATAGTGTATTTTGGATTGATTAAAGAACATAAAATATTGTAGATTCACAAAGAACATATATGTGTGCTTACACATTTTGTTTGACTCTTAAGCAATATTTGTACACCAAAGGTTTTAAAGTGCCTTTTAAATCTTGTTTGTAACATTTGTTTAGCTTAATTAGTCTGTAATAAAATACGCCGTTTTAAATACAGTTTTCTTAGCTCTGTGCCAATTTTTTAAACTATAAAGGTGATTTTATGGATACAAAATTATTAGTTTTTGGTTTTCCTTTTTTGCCCTTTCTTAATTATCCCCTATCGAAACTATTTACATTTAACAAAATCGACTAATAGTAGATTTATCAAGGAAATGTATTATTATAAGACCTATTTAAATGTGAAACAAGAATTTAAATAAAATTACATGTTGTAAGTGTAAAGTACAAATAAAATACTTCTCCCGTTAAATAGGTCAACACCTGTTCCCAAACCTCAGTAAAACATAACATGTATGGAATACTTGAATCTATTCAAATATCACTCCATCGTAGACAACATGACATAACATAATTTTACCTTTACGTTATACTTATACATCATTATGCATTGTTTTAAAGCCGGTAAGAACAATAAATTATTTCAATGACTTAGTTATAATGTTAAAGCATTTGTGTAGCAACAACAGAGTTTACTTGATTTCGTTAGATTTATTAAGTTTTTTAATGTAAATCAGAAAATGTGTGAATAGTTTTTGTTTTAAAGCATTAAGTTTTTATGACTTGGACACAGTTATAAAACTTATATTGGAAAAAAGTTAATAAGGAAAAATTAAAACCAGAAAAAATATAGTGTAATTGGATTTTATAGTTATCTATATTACATAGTAAAACCATTTATTGTGAACTATTTTAAAGTATTTTAATATCAATTATAGCATTTTCACATTTTACTAAATACAAAAATGGTATAATTTCACTTAATTAATTATGTTGTAAGTTTATCTAATTTTCATTTGAACCTTTAAATAATTTGTATTGATTTATTTTACTTTTAATTTTATCTGCGATTTTCCTTCAGATGAAATTATTTTCTGAAAAAGCAGTTCAGATTATGCTCACAATAACCATATCAAGTTACACTTTAATACCTTTGCGTGTTAGTTGGTTCCAACACCTTGCTGCGTAATTTCACTAACTTCGAATCCCTGCGCTACTATCTAACACCACACTGGAATATCAACTAAGAATCCTAAAATATAATTATTCCTTTAATTTCCATGACACATATCGTATTTTCCCATGCTTATTTTCCTCAAAATTTTCTTCCATATATGCAATGAAATAATTGTATAAAAAATGAGGTTACAATATATGTTTTTGTATATATATATTATAAAAAAAAACGTAGACTAAAATATCTTGTAACACTTGTACTAAGTATACAAAATGAAATCATTTGTAGTAATAAATAAAAGAATGGCTAATTATTGTAAAATAAGTTAGTGTAATTTATTGTTAATTAATAAACTAAAATAACTTTAGTAATGAAATTATATTAGACTTAATAACAGCAAAATAACTTGAGCTTGCGACAACGTAGTATAGTTTATATGTAATTGACCTGAATATTGAGCAAACACCCTAAACAATTATTAAATACAAAAGTATTTTATAGTTATTTTGGTAAAACATAGTAAGATATGTATTAACCATCTTACAAAACAATTTATGTTTTTTTAATTTGTAGAAAATACAATAGTAAAATTTTTATGATTATATACATCATTATTATATATTACTACCTACAAATATTAAAAATTATAATTGTAATATTCCCGAAGTTTAAAATTTCACTTGCAATTAGAAACCATATCGTTGTAAAGTCGAAAAAAGTAATAATATTCTAATCTTTAAAGCAAATTAGAATAATGAAGTTGGGTCAGCCTAAAGCAAGTGATTAAAAAAAGTTGATGAAATTGGTTCTGCCGGCACAGACTGTAAAACTTATTATTTTACCATTTATTTTATTTCTCGGTAAAAATCGTCGGTAAGTAATTTACATTATCTACACAAACATATAATTGAGTACAAGAATTATTTTCAAATTATTTTTTGATAGTACAGTAGTACATACTAATTCATTTACATACTAGGCATACTTCCTCAAAAACACAAACGTAATACTTATAGTGTTAACTTTGTATCAAATAAACCTGACGTTATTGATTCGAAAATATTTAAGAAGATAAATAGAGTTAATACTAATCAAAAGCAATGCATTTTATTAGATCTTATTTTGTTAGATGACAATTTTAATAACACTCAATACAATAGATTTTAGGAAACTGTTAACAATAAATACCTTAACGTACTTATAAAATACGAGTTTTTAGTTAGGTCATATACAATATTCTGTATTAATATACATTTATTTTATTAAATAGATTGTTATGCATTGATTAACATTACTTTATTAATCTTGTTTCAGAAAACTAGGTTAGTTAGGTAGGGAGTTGTTAAAACCTAACTTTAGGTGCGTAGGTTTAGGCGATGACCATTTTAGGTAGTATAAATGCTGAGCGTGACACATTGTTGGATTAGTTATAGTTTGATTATTGTAGCTTATGCAAAAGTTAAGATATCGACATTTGTCGTTGAACTGCGTTTGAATAAATAAACGAAACTTATAGACTGAGTCAATAAATATTAACTTAAGCTCTAAGGAAAAACAACAAGTCTAATAATATTTAAATTTTAATAACTAATATACTTCTAAGTTGTAAAACCAATATGTAACAGGTTTACAAAATTGAAAAAGATTGTTTATGCCACCACTTCAGTAAATATGTGTATCAAATTTGTTTACGAAAAATCAAGTAATCTAATTATAAAAAAATAGCTTTTTTAGCCAAAGTAATTACGTATATTTAAAGGTAAAACGCCCCATTCGGTTATTATTTAATTATAGTTTTTAAAAGTAAAATTTTTACAAAATTGAAAAGAAATTAAATCTCATAATTCACATGGATTTAAAAAGAAAAATACTATTTTCATAAAATTTTATTAAAACCTAAGACAAACAGTACTTATTATAACATAGTTTATAAAATATTATGAATATCTTTATAAGTTGAACTATAACAAAAATGCGGTTTTTAGTAAACAAAACAAATTATTAAACAAATACACATAACATATTATAAATAATTAGTTTTTAGTGAACGGAAGTACATTAGTATGGAATTGTATGATGTACATGGCGTTTGTGTTTTTTTGTGTAGATGTTAGGTGTGTTTAATTTGAGTCCTCGGGAGACCAACAATCCTTTTTAGTAGTGGTAGACAGTATGTATTTCAATGTGATTAAAACAATTTCAAAGTAAGCCTAATTTAATAATAAATTAATTTGCATTGTGATTGAGCAAATATGAGTCTCATAAAGTACTGGGATTTCTGGCAAGCTATTTCTAATCTAGGAAATGAAATTGGCAGCAGTACTTGCTGGTTGTCATCTTTCATCGTCGGGTCAATAAAGGCTTCGTATTTTATGTTTTCTCTCCAAAATCCAATAAGAATTTTGACA
>JAGFPH010003092.1:62907-94128 GCA_018207615.1 Philaenus spumarius | reverse complement strand
GTGAAAAATCTGAAACAAATAAAAGTAAAATAACTACATCAAATTGAAAAGGGTATAATGTAATAGTAATTTATTTATGAGTTATTTTAATTCCGAAATCAAATTGTCTTTAAAAAGTATTATGTTTTAGAGATAATATAGACTGTCAAAATTGAACATATAGTATAAAGTTTCTGTTCATTGCTGATTGTGAATCTAGTTTATCATTTTTTATGCCCATAAACTAGAGGAGGCAAAATGTCGGAGCTTTCTAAGGGCTAGGGTCGATATATGTACCACCCGCCTCTTTGAATAATTTTCTATGCTAAACGAAACAGTAAACTAGTTTATTGTCACCTTCTATACAATCTTTAAATACTTACACTTAGTATCTCAAATATATAAATTTATATTAAAATGTTTTACGAAAAAAAGGTTCAACTCATTACAATTACTTTGTAATCTTGATTGGTTATAATATTTTAAAGAAAATATTATTTGTTGTATAGTATAAGTCATAAATATTAACCAGACAATCGTATAGATTTTTACAAAATAATAATGAAATAACAAGTTTCTGTTTACTGCTGATTGTAAATCTAGTTTATAATTGTTCAAGGCCATAAACTAGTTGAGGCAAAATATAGATAACTGTACAAAATGTACCATTTGCTTATTTGTATAATTTTCTATGCTAAACGAAACAGCAAAATAGTTTATTTTCTCCTTTTATACAAACTTTAAATACGTCTACTTAGTACATCAAATAATATACATACTTATATTTAAAATGTTTGATGAAGAAAAGGTTTAACTCCTTACAATTATTTGCTAATCTTTATAAGAACTATATTAATTTAAGGAAAATATATATATATTTTTTTTTTTTTGTGTATAATGAGTCAAGGTATATACAATTGTATATATATATATATATATATTAACCTGACAATTGTATAAATTTTTGTTATATATTTTTCCTAAATTTTTTAAATAAAATTATAAGTGTTACATAGTATAATTAAAAGGCACTTGAAAACCACAAAAACCTGATCTGTAAACGAATAAATATTTAGGGAATGTTATACAACGCTAGTAATCTTTGCTTTGTAACTTAGGTTCCATTAATAATTGTTCGTATTACAAAATATATTTAAACAAATTTAATTACAAATATTTACAAAATGTAATTACCAAATTGTTTAAAGTATACTAGACATGATAAAGTTGTTTTATATCTAATACAAATAATAAACTTTTTAAGTATCAAAATAAAATATTAAACAAACGATATTTGTATAAAAATTATATACAATAATAAATTACTGAAAACATAACCAGTATGTGATTCTTTTTAATCGCAATAAAATACATCATTTTTTAGGTATTGCATTGCAATGCTTTTTAATACAATAAATTACATAAAACACGTCTGCAGATTATAATTCTTTGATACCACTCAAGTAGTTAAATCCATCCCTGACAGAACGCAGCACCTTTACGGCCTTCAATTGCTTACTTGGATAATTTAACCATAGATAATTAAAAATATAAATTCTCATAACCTTCTAATAACACAAATCTTCAAACTGTAATTGTATTCTCTGTGAAGTTGGCATTGAGTTGAGCGCTAAACAAGTCACCGATAAGGTGTGTGTGTAATTTTTAAAGATGACTGTGGAATATGTCAAATTAATTGTAAGTATGTAGAATTTAATTACCCTACATTAGACTATATATTTTTTTAATTGAATAAAACACATTTTTTTTTCATTGTATACATAATGTATACTTTAGTTGAATCTTTAAAAACATACCAGGTGTGTTCAATCAAAATTACTGCATACCTTACGGATTACAGCAACTTTCAATGTTGTAAGTTCCGGTATATCCGTTTAAATGGCATATATAAACTTTGTATAGTAAGTTAAATTACAAGAGTTTCAGTTTAGAAAATATACTCTAATCTTATATACATCTTTCTGTAAAAATATAAAGAAAATCATTTTTATATGTTTGTCTAAATCTATGAAATCTTTCGAAAAAATCAAAGTAAACATAATTGTTGTTTTATATTGAAATAATTTGTACAAAAAAGAAAAAGATAAGAAAATCAGCAATAAAATAATTAAAAACACATTTTTTATTTGCATCGAACAACAGTAACAGAAAAAGAACACTTTGCTAGTTAAAACATGTGGCAGATATTAAATGACGAGTCGATCTAATCTGTTTTGTTGATCTAATCTGTCACACGTTAATATTAATTTATTAATACATTGATGTCTAATTATCAGCTTGTGTATTTTCATGATTTACGATCAAGTTATCAGAAGTTAAGTAGATCTGTTGACAAATTATAACATAAACTTGACCGTATTTAAGTTATACTTTGAAGGTTTTGTATAACTTTAATCAGTTAATGTAAACAAAACAATAATGCCTTTTCCGTGTCTAATTGATAGTTTTTAATTCTTTAAGTACGTTTTAAGTAACAGTATAATTTGATACAACTAAAACAATTACTAATTGGTTAACTAAAAACAGTGAACTAATGGACTAGAAACTATTTAAGTTTTATAAAGCTTAAGAATCTGACAAAACAATTTTGATAATAAACTTTTAAGTTCAATTATATGTTCAAAAGTAAAGGAAACGAATACATATAGGTCTTCGATTTAGATAATTAGAATTATTTTTTAAAGTTATTTGGTTATTTATACAATTTGCTAAAATATTTTTTATACTTTTAGTATTTTTAAAAGAAACTGTGGATTTTTACTAAGGTAAATACGAGTGACAAATTTCAGTTAGAAAAATTTTATGTAAAGGAATAAAATTTTTCTAATGTAAGTCTTAGGCCTATTGTTACGAAATAGAATGAGTTGTTAGGTAATTTAGTTACATACACAAAAACAATGTTGATAATTGTTTAAAAATAGCAGAATTTTATTAGCCAGCAACATAATGTAATATTACTGTAAAATAGAATAGACAGTTAAGCAATTAGGAATGATGGAAATCGCATTGAGTTGTATTTTTTAGTAGGCTAACATAATTGTAAGAAAGAAACTGGTAAAACTGAGAGGGGGAACAGAGGTTTTAAATAGACAGAACACATTAGAAGGGGGGTCTTTTCTGGAAAGGTTCTTGGGTGGAAGAGAGGTCTTGGGAGACCGGAGGCTTCGGGGAGTAGACACCGGGGTAGGCGTCAAGGATAGCCACCAGGACAGAGTAAAGGTGAGGACACAGTTTGTGAATAAAAAGGATAATTGTTTTATGTAAATTATGGATATAGAATCAGTTTTTGTGGGTTAATCTATTGGGAGTGTCATATTTATAGTTAAAAGAATTCATATTTGGGGAGCAGAAATTTTGTACTCAGTTTTGCCCGTAGTGTAAAGTAAATGATTTAGACTAAGGTTGATTTTAGTTTTCACACAGTGTAGAATCATAATTATGTAATATAGTAGATCTTTAGAATAAAGTGTATATGTTTATGTATCTTTATATGTATGATATATCTCTGTACCCTCTCACTTAAGGATAGAGCCAAGCGAGTAGCCCACTCTAAGATAAATAGCGAATAGCCCTTTCGTAATAAATGGTAGAGGCGCCGATTTTTAGGTCTTTACCTAAATTATAATTGTACCGCATTAGGAGTTTTTAGAGTGATGGTTGTGTTTGTTTTTATGGTATTTTTTGTAAGAGGGATTTGGTTATAGACCTTTATTTGAATTAAATGTTGCTTTGAAGGCAGGTGTTGATTTTGTGTTAGGTCTATAGGTTTGTGTGAATATAATGAGTAGTGTATTGGTTTGAGCATATTTTATGTTTTGAAATTAGATACATTTTTATTTTTTTTATTTCATATTGTGTGGAGTTTGTGTTGTTACCTAAAAAAAGGGGCAGATTAAGTTCTTTGAGACTCTTTTGTGTGAGAGATTTTGATGGTAAATATTTTATTTAATATTTTTAGTGTACTTTTTAGTAGGATATTTTGTGTTTTGTATTACAGGTTGGCGTGACAGGTTTGTGTAGTATCAGTGTATTTCATGTGTTTTATTGTGTAGGATATAAATGATAATTTGTTTCGATAGTTTTGCAGATAGGTAGTATTTTAGTGGTAGTGTTTTGTTTTTGTTGCTAGTGTGGACTTGACAGATAAATCTAATTAAGTATTGTGGAAAGCTGGTGGATTTGGTGAAGCTGGCCGTAGACAATTCTGATTAGAGATATGTTTTGTCAGTGTTAGGTCATAATTGCGTCACTATCGGCTACATTGAGGGAATTTTTGAACTGTGATACGATTTAGTGGATTTTTATGAATTTTATGATATTTTTAGTAGACATCGTGGTGAAGGATTGTTGCACCATGTTATTGTTATTTGTGTGAATAATTTAGTAGCCTATGGGGCATAGTTAATATAGTTAGAACAATTGTTGCATAGTAGTAGATACGGCTTCGTGGTTACGGTGCCATAGGATGGTTAACTATGTAGATAATTTATTGGACTAAGGAGTAATATTTGAGAACTACTTAGCATAGTTAGAAAACTTTTTTATGTAATAGCTACGTATTGGTAGATTACTGGACCATAGGATTTTTATTAAAGTGGATAATTAGTGGCCTAGGATAATTAATTTGAGTATCAGTTAGGATCTCTGGAAACATCAGGTCTAGACTAAAGAATACAGGAAGTCATTGGTTATTTTCAGAAGGTGTGTTATACTGTAGCATCTATATGGACGGAATTTTACCACATATGGTGATAGTGCAGGGCCACAGTAGGTTATTACGAAAATAATCAATAGTTCAAGATTGAAAAAATTGGCTTTGGAATTAGATAAATATGATTTTGTTGTAGAGCATAAAGCTGAGTCAGTGACAAAAACTGCTTACAGGCAATGTAAGTAGTACACATTAGGAATGCAGTATATTGCTTGGTATGCTGCATTCATTGGTCAGCAGAATGTCATTTTATAACATGCTGATAGCAGTAATTATTAGTAGAAAGAGGGCAATGTTTACTTTAAATTACAAGTATTCATTTGTAGTATTTATTTTATTTTGAACAGTATAAATAGGGGAATGTATGCAAATATTGTTTTAGGCTGTTTTTCTTAAGTTTTGCTTATATAGGACATATAATAGATCATTTAAATTAGATATCATTGCCAATTATTTGGGTATTTTTCACAGACGTCTTAGGTACAAGATGAATAAAATAAATTGTATTAGGTTTCATTTTATTTGGGTTTCACAAAAACTGAGTTCAATTGTATATTCATCAAATTTAATTTAACGTCATAATTTTTTGGAAGGGGACATATTAAATTTGAATTTTACTAAAATATTCACAAAGTGTCTCCTCAGGTAAAGCAATAGAGCAGTGAATGCAAGCATATGGCATGATGTGCATGACACTTTAGCATCTATCTGGAAGACAATAGCTTGGCATCACAGGGCGACCAGAATACACGAGACATGGACGGCATGGTTGGCCCTAAACTGATGCTGTGGATGTATGCAGAGCTACATACCCAAGATAGAAGGGAGAAGACTGTCAGACCTGAATCTTCATTTTGTATAACTATTTATTTGTATGATTTTATACTTAGCGTTTAAGGAATAGGCATAGGTAATTTAGATCGAATAAAGTTTAGAAAATATTTGTGTAAATGTGTGTGCGAATGAGTGTATATGTAACATGTATCCGCCCCAAAAACTATTCAAACGTTGGGAGAACGTTTTGGGAGGTTGGATGATGTTACGAAATAGAATGAGTTGTTAGGTAATTTAGTTACATACACAAAAACAATGTTGATAATTGTTTAAAAAAAGCAGAATTTTATTAGCCAGCAACATTATGTAATATTACTGTAAAATAGAAAAGACAGTTAAGCAATTAGGAATGATGGAAATCGCATTGAGTTGCATTTTTTAGTAGGCTAACATAATTGTAAGAAAGAAACTGGTAAAACTGAGAGGGGGAACAGAGGTTTTAAATAGACAGAACTCGTTAGAAGGGGGGTCTTTTCTGGAAAGGTTCTTGGGTGGAAGAGAGGTCTTGGGAGACCGGAGGCTTCGGGGTGTAGACACCGGGGTAGGCGTCAAGGATAGCCACCAGGACAGAGTAAAGGTGAGGACACAGTTTGTGAATGAAAAGGATAATTGTTTTATGTAAATTATGGATATAGAATCAGTTTCTGTTTGTTAATCTATTGGGAGTGTCATATTTATATTTAAAAGAATTCATATTTGGGGAGCAGAAATTTTGTACTCAGTTTTGCCCGTAGTGTAAAGTAAATGATTTAGATTAAGGTTGATTTTAGTTTTCACACAGTGTAGAATCATATGTAATATAGTAGATCTTCAGAATAAAGTGTATATGTTTATGTATCTTTATATGTATGATATATCTCTGTACCCTCTCACTTAAAGATAGAGCCAAGCGAGTAGCCCACTCTGAGATAAATAGCGAATAGCCCTTTCGTAATACTATATTTATTTTAGTATAATTACATTAAATGTTTTCTAATAGAACTCACAATGTGACTTGTGTAGTAATTCTTGGTATATTTGGTTTACAGAAGTAATAGGTGATTATTGGAACTGTATACAACTTAATAATGACCCTTAATAGGCCTTTGATAACTTTAATACAAATTCCAAGACCTTTTTAGGAATATAATTACTTCCAAATAATACGATAAAGGGCAAAATATGAGTTATACTAACAAAGGTATATACAAATTGCGTTTAATAATGTTAATACTAGAACAATATATGTGTAAAGATAAAATATTTTGACAAAGCTTTAATTAAGTGGAGAAAATTAATTATATTAACAATATTTAACAAAAATGCATTTCAAAATTTCTTTAGTAAATAGTACTATACTACTACATTTTTTTAAATATAATATGATATTCGAAATTTTACAAAATAAAACAATGAATTTTCGCTTTATGCTTTCCTACAATTTAATTACCAATACTTAAGAACAGATATTTTTAAACAAAACACAAACAGTTTGTTCAGTTTACTGCTTATAGTTTACTTTTTTATTTCCTTAGTAATTTTTGTTTATTGCATTTACATTTATATAAGCAATAAATTAACGTTGCATTTATTTGACTTAAACATCATTGCTAATAATGGAATTTAGCTAACAGTGTGAAAGTATATGAATATTTTATTTTAATTTAAGGTGAAGAATTTTAATCCGTAATTATTTACTTCCAGATCATGATAATATATAAACTTTATATTAGAAAGTCGAAAATACTGTACTTAGCATAAAAATTTTACCTTTGATTACCACATTAATGTTACGTTGATGATACATATACTATTTATTAGGATATTTCTTTTCCCGAGAAAGCTTAACAAAAAAATGTCGTGTATACTTCTACTTAAGTTTAATCTATCAAAATGAAAAATGGTTTTACCACAGGCCCAGTGTTTTAGGTTTTTAGTAAATTGATAGGATTCTCAAGGTATTATTCAGAACCACACTTATAATTTTGAATTAGATGTATATATTATATTAAATGGTATTATGTTTACTAAATATCAACACAACTTAAAACTAGTTAAAAATGCTTTGTACAATAAATTAACTAGTTAAGTTCTGTTATAGATGTGGCTTTCGTCTAATTGTTTACACAATTAATTAAAATTATCATTTGATTTAAACTGTTTTATCGGTTAAAATAAAATGAATATATTTACAGTTGTTATCACAGTCAGCAATAATTTACTAAAATCACATTAGAAAGAAAACCTTAAAGAAATTACAGTTTAAACACTTTTCCTATGCATGTTACCTTTTGACAATGTAATATTCCAAAATGTGGAAACTTAGGCTTAAATTAGTTTCATCCTACGTACTTATTATTTTCAACATTAGTTATTTATTCATTATTTTTTTTTTTTTTTTTTTTTTTTGCTTAGAGACAATAAACAAGTAGGCAAAGTTATAGGACAGCGTTGGATCTTTCAAATTCAATTTTAATTCGATAACTTTTAACAAGTTCTGAGAATAAATTAAATAACGACAAGTCTTTATATTAGACTACAGTAATTCATTTAACTTTTACGCGCTTCATCCCATTTCAATAAGAAATTGAATTAAACTCGTACGTGCCTGGTCTTGTTTAATTGAGTTTAGATAAAGCGGGTTCTTCACGTGTCCCTCAGGGAAAAGGAAGCTATTCTGAACATGTTCAAGACCACGGTGTTGAACACGCCACTCAGTAAATAATAGCTTTGTTGTAAAACTATTTTAGTACAAGCAGGTTTATAGTGTCTAACTACTTTATAAAAAAAAAAAAAAACAGAAATTAATTATCAAATGCTAGTTTATGTAAAACTTAAATAGATTGTGAACTTTACCAATATAGTCAAAATAACAGAAACTCATATTTAACTTCTGCCTTAATTCAAAAATATTTAAATTTGTTACGTTAGTAACTATTTTAACCAAGCAGTGGGTTTAAAAAAAGTTTTAAATCTTCTAGCTTAATATAATATTATATAAACCATACCCGCAGTTTGTTAGATAACTGTAAAAACTTTGTGTAGTAATAATATGTATATGACTTATTAAGTAACCATTTAGAAAATATGAATTATTATATCCAACATAATGACAAATATATAGTAATTTTTTTAATGTTTAACTAGTGCTAATGTGTTGGTATTAAATAACACTAAAACTGTTTTATGTTGAGCTCTAATTAAATTTATTATACAGATATACATTACAATAATCTGCAAGCTAATTTAAAGTAGTACTTTCACTAACACGTATTTGATTAACAAGGTCATTATTAGAACTTTGATGTACGTGGAAATTTTAAGAAAAATTTACACATCTTTATATAAAAAAAAACAAAATGTAAGAAATTATACTAACGAAAACTTCACAGCAATAATTACATTTTGATAACTTATAAATTTCTTTTTACTATGTATTAATAATTTCTATGTCGTTCACCAATAAAATAAAAATAATGTGCATATTTGTCCTGTATACATGTTTTACTAAATACAAGAAACATTAAATAACAACACTGGCTAAACAACGTGTATGTAGGTCACAGATCTGTAGCGGAGAGTCAACCCCATCTTCCATTCCATTTCACTTAAGTCTTTAAATTAAAAACATAATGAGAAATGTTTCAACAAAATAAATTGTGATTTTCAGTAGGGCTTAAAATTGAAATTCTGCTTCTTAATTTTAAAAAATTTCAATGGGAGTAACATATGTTAACCATTACAAATAAAGATAGTTGTTCTTTAAACTAGTAGTTCAAGGTTTTCTTATTTGTCAAGGGCCTGTAAATACTCGTGCCTGACAAATTTTAAATAACAAGTGTAACAAATTTAACACCATTTATTTATTTTAGAGAATTCAACTTGTTAATATTAATACAATAAATCATTTACCTTGGCATCAGATCTTAATTCATTAAAATGCATCTGAAATATCTTTTATATTTATCCATAACTGTTAATATTTTTGAAATTACACATACTTTTTGTTTAAATATAATATTACATAATTACATTTTATTAAATATCAAAGATTTTTTATGCAATTAACACTTTAAGCGCATTATTTGTTTAAAATACTACTGACTGCATCCACATATTGTCAAGATTTTATGATTAGCTATATGAAGTTAAAAATAACTTTATAAGAACTATGAATCAGGTAAGCGTTGTGTTACACTATAAATAAACCACCTGTTACAATAAGTATAATTTCTAGTAAAACGTTAATGGAAAATACAAATATAAAATTGACTCTACAATTAAAACCTGGACAGCCATAAACGTAATAAAAATGTGTTTAATATGAACTATGGCATAGAAACCTATCGCAAATTATTAGGAAACCCTTAAAGAAAGGATACACTTTAATTTAAAAGTAACTGTTCCATGAGTCCATGGTATTTTAAAACTCGGTAATTTTTGTACAAAACATACTATCTCTTACAAAACAAAATTTAAAGCAAATTCCAATAAATAATGTAACGAAAAGTTCACCAGCTTCAAAAATAATAACTCTACATTTGGCCTTCATCAATTCATTATTCCACAACGGTTTAACCCTTTTTAATTCAAAATTAAACTTAGCTGAAACGTGACTGGACTCGATAATTGAGTTACACGTTTCTTGCAAGAAGCTTCCCTCAAACTCATGTAAGTCTGAAATTAGTTTGAATTATACTAACTTTAGGAAAAGTAGTAATAAGCTGTCAACGGCAAAGAAATTAAACGTTTTGCTAAAAAACTTGTATGCTGCCCTGTGAGTACTCTTTAATTTATTTTCCTTTCTTACAATTTTTATTGAAACGAATGTGTTTACTTAACTTAAATAAGTGTATATTTATTGTACCTCTTTCGCGACATTATTTTAGAAAAACGTTACTGAGGATTTACTAATCCTATGACACAAAAATGTCTATCTGCACTAGACCTACATTACACATTATCAAAGTAAGACAAGGAAACGCATAAGATGTTTCTTTGTGCATCTATCTCTACATTGTGATGGTATCTTGTGGCCAACATTAGAACTTAACTGCTATATTTAATTGAAGAAAATTGTGTTAAAAGTGGCTTCATCGGTGATATTTTTTCTTTGGAAAATTTGTGGCATTGTACTTTAGAAATTTACAATTTATAATTTATTCAATCTAGAAATTTTTGTCGGTAAAATATTTTCTTTTTATTCATTGATAAAACTTACGTATATTTTCACTTTTGCAGTCAAAATCCTGTATATTAATATATTTAAACTAAATATGAATACAAATCTGTTGAATATGTATAGTTTTATTTGTTTGTTCTCTTTTATTTCATCTAAAAAATTAATGTTACAAAAGTTAATAAAAATAACACAAGAATAATAAATTTCAAAAGATCTTATGACTAAGGAAAATTCTTAAAAATTATAGCACTTTTCTTTAGTATCTTGCTTACGATTAATATAGTGGACCAGATATGTGATAACAATTAATAATTTTTCTCTTAGATTATAAAACATTTTTTTTAGCGTTTAATTTAAAATGTATATATAATGTTACAACCTTAAACATCACAGCAATTGAATTGTTTTGCAAAACATATTTGGTTTCAGAATAAACATTTGTTCCATTTTGTACTCCAACTGAGTATAGTTCACAGCAGGGGGGCTTTATTATTTATATCCAATTCCACTTGCAATAATGCTTTGTTGTGATTTCCGCAGATTTATCATTTTAAAACTGGTATTGTCCATAGTTTCCAATGTCACTCCACAAAACAAAAGTATCGAGTATGTAATACAAGTACAACCAAGTTATGTACACTTTTTCACTAGCTATATATATTTTTTAAAGTTAGATTATTTTATTTTCAATTATATACAATTTATATACAATCATACACAAAGTTAATTTTAAAACAAACTTACAAATGCAATAATTTAGTCGTAAATATCAATGTTGATTAAAAAACAAAATTGGTTGTTAAATACTAAAAAGCAAAATTTGTTACAGTTTTTCAAGTCAAATCTTGCTCTTAAATGTAAAAAAAATCTCGACTTAATTTTAGATAAAAATTATTTACCGAAATTACTAGAAACAAACTAATTATTTATTTATAATTCGGTTCAAGTCATGTGTGGTTCATATTCTTTACAATTTCATACATACCATCTGAAGTTGATAAAGAAAATACTGTAGTACAAAACATATTAAGGGTACAAATTAATTCTCGTTATTACGTAAACAACTGAAGTAAATGTTTGTATACAAACTTAGCAGGCAACTGAAACTAAGAGACTATTGTTTGCCACCTAAGCTAAAAATTAAAATAAGTATTGGAAAAGAAGTTAAATTTACCTAAAATTGTTGAGGATAAGACGAGTTCAGAAGTTAGACAAATATGAGTCATACAATTGTTTTATTAAGAAACAATAATTTGTCTGACTCATTAAACGGCTAAAAAATTAATAATATTTGTATATGCTTATTTGTATAAGAGTTTTTAAGAAAGAAAAATGAGTATAGGAAGATCAAACCTTTTCTGGAAGACACATAAATTTTATGATTTTTTGTTTTAAGAGCTGTAAAAAGTAGCTCTTATTGTAACACATTCATACATATTTCTAAACATAGCCTAACCTACTAATTTTAAAATTAATAGAATAATAGATATATGGGGGCAGTTATTACAATAAATTTGACTTGTTGTAAATTAAATCTGCTCACTCATTTAATTAGGCTATAATAAACACTACTTAACTTGTACCTAAAAAACACTACTTATGATCTTGCGCATAAATACAATAAGGATGAAGGAGCGAAAATTGTTTGTACGATTTCATCAAAATTGTCAAGCACATTCCTAGGTTAGTGACGGTTTAAGAATGTTTAGTTGCTTTCTTACCAGCAAAAAACCGTCATATATATATTCATACACCGACTGTTAATAATTAAACTAATATACAGGAAATTGCATTAAATTTCGGTTTCTAAAATTATTATTTTTCAATATCCAAAAGTATCCCGCAACCAGCACTATAGATTATAAAAAAATGTTAGTTCCGTTTGAAAGAAACTACATTTGTCGAGTGAACAAGTTGAAATGTTACTATAAGCAGGATATTTTTCATTGTAATTCGCACACAAGCATATTTTCTATTATGTGTTAAAATAAAAAAAACATAAAGTTTTAGGAGGAAATACAACAAAATAAGTTACTTTATTAGTATTTTTTTATCTATTTAGATGAAGTATTTACAAAAATACTAAAATGTTCTTCTATTATTACTTACATGTAAGACTTTACTTTATGTAGTGGTATAATATTCCATTGTGTTACTTAATGAAATCTTAACAATCGTTAACATTTTTTTTAGTTATAGCTTTGAACTCTAGTTTTGGATAAATAATATTTTATGATTTTAAATAAGGGTTTTTATAACAAAACTTTTAGACGGATACCTAAATTTGACAAGAGGTTAGGCCAACGATGATTAAGATTAATGGGATATTTTGACTTTAACTATTTGTTAACATAGGCCTAAGTCCCTTAGATTCCATTCATATGTTAACGGGAGTTGATTCATATTTACAAACTGTCGTAAATTGATTTTAACATACAAAACACTGCAAATGTCCGAATAATTAATAGCAAAATTGAACATAATTCATTAATAATGATTAATAACATTTTTATGGCACTCCTCAGGCTTAGATCTAAGAGTTACGTTTTTACAGATTTTTATAAATGGACTGCAAAGGGAATTTTAAAGGAAAACTAAATTTATTTGTGTGAAACTTCGGTTTTTTAAAAGTTTTTTAAATTAAGTTAAATGTAATTTAGGTTATTGCCTAAATTATAATTTTAAATATTTTCATTAGGTTTAACTAATAATTATTTCAAATGTCTAACTTTAACGAAAAAGATAAAGTGCTTTATCTACACAGGTATTGTAAATTTGTTTTCAATTTAATTAAACGTTTACAGGTATATATAACTTATGTTAAAAGGTAAACTAGATTTTTACACTGATTTAAATCAAAACCCCGAACAACAAAACAAGGAACAAAAACAATAACTAAACAACTAAATTGTAAGTTATGTTTAATTCGTTACCCTTATGTACATTTCGATGACATGGTCATCATCCTCAGAGGGTTTTAACACTATTCAATTTAATTACAATTTAGTTGTATAGTTATTGTTTTTGTTCCTTGTTTTGTGGTTCGGGGTTTTGATTTAAATCAGTGTGATTTTTTCGCCTTTTGTTTAGATTTTTACAGTAGTTAAGAAAACTTAACAAGAAGCTTTAATTGTCTCGTCATAGTTTTAAAGGATTAAAAGTCTTAGCAGTTTCAGCGACAAAATAAATGAACACAAAATATGCAAACAATTATTTATAAATGCATATATATATTCTTTAAACTAAGGATTTGCGACAACAGCGATTTATTTACAAATGACTCATTAGCATTAAGAAATTGCTTAGAATAAATAAACTAACAGTTGAATCAAATATATTTCTTTGACGTTTAAATTAATTTGTATTAACTTATAGAAATAAATATATCACTATAATATAAATAAATTAAATTAAATAATAGTTCTGGAATAAACAATTATTCAAAATTAAAATATTAATGAAGAAATTATAAATTTAAATTAAAACATCTTATAACATAAGAAGAATAGGCAAATAATACTTTTATAGAATTTATTACAATTCATAAAGATGATATACTTTTCAAGTCATATACTTGTGGCTAAGTTGCTTGTATCTGTAAAGGTTTTACACGTATAGGGAAATAATAAACACTACGAGGTTGCAATTTTCAGTCGCTTTTTCTATTCTTTCTTTTTTTAAGAAGAACTTTCAATATAAATTTTGGAATCTTCTTGTAATAAAAGTAAAATTGCCAGATATAAATTTTCTACCGTTATAATAAATAAACATGATATACTTTCCATGTCATTAAGGTCATTAGATGAAATCTGCAATGTCTGTATATGTGACGGTTGTCACCTATAGTAATATAGTAAAGTACAACGAGGTGGCAAAAATCAAGTCACAATGGTAATGAAGTGTATACAGATAAGGCTCGTGAGTGCCCAATTTGAGCTGTTCTGGAAAGATGTGATACTATCTTGTTTAGTTATAAACACGTATAAACACAACGTTACGAACACAGTAGATTAAGTATCCAAACATAATTCATTTCAACTTAATAAAACAGATTATTATTATAGTATAATGGATTTAGGCCTTTCAAGGTTTAATATCGTTGAAAAATGAACACAATATAATATGTCTTTAGTGTTTTAGATAAACTAAGCTTATGTAAACTAACTGACGAATAAAATAATTATGATAAATAGTTTGTGTTACCTATTTTTCTTAATGTTAATAAAACATGTTCACAAATAAATTAAGTTTATCTACCTAGGATGTAACTTGATAACTATTTAAAAGTTACCAAGATTGAATGGTTTTTTTTACATTATTAAAGATTATTTAATTAGAGTATGCAGTCGGATCAATATTGTTTGTTAAATTATAAAACAAGCTTCTTTATAATTACAATTAAATATGTATACTTTAAATCTAAATATTTAGGGATATACTTATAATTGTTGTTTATTAATAACACCGTTTAAATTGCTTCAACATAGTTTAAAAATAAAACTTTAAAAAATATCGTTAATTAAACATTCTGGTTGAGCATGTAATATCTGTACTGTATTACTTGAAAGTTGTATTAAATAAAACAAATTATAAATTTATATACTACGACTACTTGTACTCTATAGATGAGTTCATTAGAAAAGAAGAATCAGGTTAGGCCGGTGAGAAAAGTACAACTTTACAGCCAATAGCTTTTATATACATAATAAATCACGTGATACATCAACCTACATAACGTAACATGTCATTCGATAATCCAAATCCAATTTTACATCCTAAGATTTTACACTTAAAATATGTTAGAGGTTATGTCATGTATTTTAATTAGGTTTCTAAATAGGGTTCAGATTATGTTTAAGTATGTTATTGGACAAAGTAACGTCCCACGTTTTGTCTGGTGAGTTTAGAGGCCCATAAGTCCCAAGTATCCTCCTAGTATCTAAGTATATCTGGTATAGCCTATCACATCCAAGTATTGTCTCATATAACACGAATCCGATTAAAGGCAAGTGTACTTTTTTACGAGTTGGTTCCCATGAATATCGAGTTGGACTAAGGTTCCTGGTAAATAGGATAACTAAAGGGCCACTAATAAATATCATCCAAGAAAGGTCAACTTTATATTAGGTTTGAAGAAGATCCCATGAATTTCCTTTTGATTTCCTGGTAGCCTATGTCGTATAGCCTTCGGTCCGTAGTTACGGATCCGAATAGGGTAAAGCTATATTGGGTGCTTATGTATTTTATCAAATGTATTGATGTGAAAGTTGTATCTCTCACGTGAAATTTTTGACTTATTTATGTATTTATAGTTAGTAGTATATCTCCTGACTGTAATTAGTTACCTAAAATAACTCATTTTTATAGTAAAGGTAACTCATTTATAAACTTACTTCTATGCCGCGAGTAAGACGGGCATAGGATTAGGAACCCACATTACTGGTGGAATGAGGACATCGCTACTTTAAGACAAAAATGCTTGCAATTTAGACTTAAAGAGTAATAGGAGAAGAAGCACCAACAGAAGTGAGGTTGATACTCGGAAATATAAGAAAGTGAGGCAGGAATTGAAAATGCCATTTCCAAAAACGAAGGATTGCATTGGGACCCGCTCAGGAACGAGGTGAACAATGACCCCTGTGGTCTCGGCTACAGTTTTGTCATGCGCCCGAGTTTTGTCAGTTTGAGGCCCGAGGTAACAACCCTATGATAAGTGTTAAAAAGATGGACTTGATTGTTAAATCTTTGTTCCCGTCTCACCCAGCTAGATCAGCACGTGGATGCAAAATATCATGTAGAGGAAAAAGAGCTATTCGAAGCTGTGAAGTCCATGCGATGTAGAAAGGCACCTGGGCCAGATGGAATTTCGGCTGAGGCTTTGAAGGTGGTTGCGAGTTCTTGTCCTCAATTGCTCTACTACATATGATCAACAGTTGTATGGAAGATGGAGTATTCCTTAAGAAGTGGAAAGTTTCACGGCTATTTCCGAGTATCTGACGATAGATTAATTGCTTGAAACCTTTTGGGGTTGCAGTACTTTCAATCAGTATGTAAAGAACAAACCTGCGAAATATGGTATCAAAATTCTTGCTATCACCTAAAATAAAACTGATTAGGTTGGAAATACAAATATTAATAAAGTTTTAAGCTAAACTCTAACTTCATTTTGACTAAATCAAGTTTTTTTACCACACATTTTTCCCAAAAGGTTTAATAAAGCTTTTAATCACGAAAGCTTTTTCATTTAAAACATTTTACTGAAATAGTTTCGGTAATTCTGATGTTCCACATACAAAATAAAAACAATTTCTTCTACTATATTGTCGTATACAAATTTATAAAATCAAATTATTTATTTATTTGCTATTAAAATGAAAAAAGGTAAACAGAATCAATGAGTCAAAGCCAATTATTAAAAATACGACCAAATACTATTAACGATGGAGCTCAAACCGTTTGAAATCATAAAATTAATCAGTGAATAAGTAAAAAGCAACAAAAATTAAACATAACAAGAGGAGAATAAAAAAATAAGTGAAAGAACAGTATATATAAATAAATTTAATAAATATTTACAAATTCATTGTTACGAGTTTTAAGATTTCATTAAATTGCACCGACCTGCAATAGAAATGTAACTCTAGAAGATCCAAGTGTGTGTGTGTGTGTTAAAGTTGTGTTTGAGTGTTGTATGTAACAGTATTTAAGATTCGTGATGTTAAAACCCTTTTAAATTATGCACCCTTGGTATAAAAATAATGTATAGAATATTTACTTAAATTTATATGAATTAAAACCAAATTTCTTAAAAAATAATAATGATTAATTGTCCTTCAAGGATTCTTCTTTTTTAATAAAATATAACTATGGTATTGAAATGCAAATTAACGGAGTAAAATGTTTCACAATACTCAAAAAACCTTTATAAATGATGACTAAAACTACCAGCAAGGATTTTAATAATCAGTTATACATTAAAAACAAAATTATAAACTGTGTAAAAACTAATGTAAATTCTACCTGTAAAACTAAGCCATATAGTGCGTTGTCAAAAGTAAATTTATTTACAAAAAATACACGATGGTTTTAAAATTTAGAAAACGTAAAAGTATTTCTAAATTCCTTCGCACATTAGTACCTTTTAAATTAAACTGAACTAACTATAGTGTGTATTTTCTGAACACATGGAACGAAACCACTGTTTATTAGTTTATACAATAATTGTTAAAAACTACTACCATAACAATGGTGATGCTACTAAAACCCTTACATCTTTATTTCCTTAAAGTCACGATTATCTTACTGCAATATTAAGTGTTTGTTACCGTGGTAACACAAAAATATCAAAATTATATGAACCTCATAAAAGATTACATTATATGTAATATAATGTATATGCAGTCATAGAGTAAAAATAATTAAACATCATATTAAATATTTAAAGGTGACATTACCATTAATAAACTAATTAATTATATGTCATCTATAAATAAAAATCAATGTAGCTTGACCTTTTATAACATTTATTTGGCTTCTGAAACCTTATCACATGTCATTTTAAAATAAGCTCTAATATCAATAGACATAGCCTATACTTAGATATCAATCAATTGTTTATAAGTTTTCTTTATGGGAAATGGAGGGATTTCCGTGAATAGTTTTCCAATACAATTTGTTAGCATTTAATAGCATATTACTTGTCTTAATAACGTCTATCTAACTTCAGGTCTTTTCACTTTGTGGTTAACTAGATTTTGTGATTAGTTTATTCCTTTTCTTAAGAAAAATGTCTATTAATTTTGGTGACGTCATTTTAGAAACTTTGCAACTCCATTAGAATAATCGAATTAAATTTGTATTATTTGAAACATATAAATTCATGATATAATTTCATAGAAACAAATATAATGATTATAAGCTGGCTCAAAATAAACAATACCAGCAAGAGGTTCACCGGTAATAAAATTATTAGTGCAGTATTTATGTAATTTAGTTTCAGACATATTTATGTTTATGTCGTTTCAGATTATTTGTAATAGTTACAAGAAGAGTAGCACTTTATAAAAGCTGTGTGTAAAGGATTGCAAGAAGATTTATGTAAATATTACATAAATTATCACACGAATATCATCATCAGCCGCTTAGAATAATAAGACATCTGATAGTGGTAATATAAACATATCTTACAAATATTAAAGTGAATTTAAATGTCTGCAATTTAAAAGTATGCAGTTTCCACATACAAATGTATAAAGACAAATATATATATATATATATATATATAGTAATTCATTCGACGTACAATGTTTCAGGACCGTCAATTATTGCTTTTGCTATCTTGTAAAAATATTTTTTAATATGAAAAGGAAGAAATGCACAGATAAAATCTGAATATTTTATTCAAATACTATAAGGGTTAGATTCAAGGATATATTCAGCAGTAGCATTACATGAAATAATAAAATATTCACGATATTTGGTACATAAATGTTAAATGTTCCCTTCACTATTCTTTACTTCTGAAAATATAACCGGATATTTAAAGTCATTGTTAATATTAAAGTTATCTGTTTCTCATTTTATGTAATAAAATGGATTATAAATATATAGAAAATATACATACAGATTTTATATTTTGCATACTTAAAATAAGCTTAAGTATATGGAATCAAAGTAACTACTGGAAGCAACTCACGATCAAGTTTAACTATTGACTAAAGCCTGAAGCCTTTTCTACCTTACACAACTGAAGTTAGAGCTGGTATATCAAAATTGAATCAAACTCCTTGAAAGTGGAAGCTAACTTACTGATACCAGTTATGGATCTGCGTAAATCCAAATAAATATATTGTAGTAATACTTTTTCGTAACATTATTTAATAAAGAAAATAGAAACATTTAAATTAATCACATTGTTAATCACTGACGTTACAGTTTGCTCTTTTAAACGCAGCACGAAATTTACTATTCAAGTCAATTAGACACATTAAGATATATAAAACGTGAACTGATTAATAAACTTGACTGATTTATTGAAAATGTAAATGAATAATTAATTGTATTACGTTCACTTTACGCTTTTTTAAAATTACAGCAAAATCGTTCCCTGGATTTAAATTTGTATTTCTTTTCGTTAAATCTCTTCCTTTTATTTATTTTCGCTTGACCCAATTCACTTTTTCGTAAAACACTTTACGTTCTAATACCTGTAAGTAGATGTGGAAAGAAAGCCATGTGCAGAACTACAGTAGTCAACACAGTGAGCAGAAACTATTTTGAAAGCCAATAAGCCTCTGCACAAATTACGTTTTTATTCTTTAGCCACATTCGTAAATTGTTCAACATTTGGGAATCCATGTTGCTTCCACAAACATTTATCTTGTTCCGCATGTATATTACTCTAATTTATAGCATTTATTTAACAAAACTGGTTCCCTTCTATATTATTGTTCTTACAGTTTGAAAGTGGGGGACAGAGCCTAATCTGTAGTATTCTACTAGTTAAGTACTTAAACAGGTTTCCACTTTATATCATTTTTTAAATTGGTATTAAGAATCGGTTTCTCAAATATTCTACAGTTTTAAACCAAAACCAATTAGGCTTTCCTTAATGCCATATTCATCCAATTTGTTCCATACATACTTGTTCGTCTTACAAAATTTAAAATATCCTATAGAGCATCGTGAAATATTACCTCTAATTGTTGCAGGTCAATCGATGTGTAACCATAACTGTGAATTCCTTCTTGCTTCTTTTGCTTCTCTCATATCAAGTCGATTGTACTGTATTGTATATCTAATCTTTACTTTCTTATTTCATGTGATTCTTTAATAGTTGGGAAATTTACTTATCATTAGTTTAAACATAGTTTATATAAATAATGATAGATTCTAAAACGTTGTTCGTTTTAGGTGATATACTTTACTCTCGTTTTAGTCTTTTATAGTTTTTAAATTATCTTTCACGAAATATAATTTATAAAACGTACTGCTTCCATTTTACTTTAAATCGTATATGCATGTAACAACTCAAGAAAATATTTGCTTGTATTCAAATTATAATTATTTGCATGAATTCTCATTTATAATTTAATCAGATTTTATGGTACTTGTGACGTATTGTAACTTTTACGTTACGTGTTTCAGAACTATGTTACATTATCAAACGTTCGCCTGAGAGAGGTCGTCAATACATTTCAATACTAAAAAAACAGACAAACATACAAATCACAAACACTAAACATTAATACAGGGTAGGTGTACACCACCGGTTAGCGAACGACTGAGATACGTCTGGCTTATCTTGTGTTGTCCACTACGTTATCTTTTAAAGTCATCGCAGAGTCATATAACGAGTTTGAATGGAACTTAAGTTTATTGTTCATCAAATGGTTTTTATTTTCTCGAAACAGTTAAAAAATTTCGAATTCTTTATTTCAACAGCATTTATATATCTGCCCTTACTGCACATATGTAACAGTTGGAATTTAGTGTCAAAATTATTGAATACGTGGTTATTTTCCATGAGCCGAGCATATCTTGATTGTATGCCTTATTGAAAGTGTAGGCCCCTATTTGTTAACGTAATTAACAAAACGTATTACTTTTAGGAAGATGCTCTTTGAATCTAGTTTTAAAATTTCTGATTGTTTATAATATGTAGTGACTATTGCAATCGCTACAAGATTTTTTTATAAACACCCGTCTAGGTTCCAACCGGTACCGTCAACTTTTGAAATAGTAGTATTGCCTATATTGTGTTTCTTCTAGTACGCTACTGTTGTATCCTGTACACATTGGTATCCATCTCTTGTTACAAAGACGCCAAAAGAGTATAATTCGTGCAATGGCCAACGCAAGATGGTATCAGCGTAATGATGACTTACATTCAAACTCAAATCTGAAACTAGTGGAAGACGTTATAACGGATTATGCAAATAGACATAGAAGAGACTCCTAAATCATGTTAACGTGGAAGCTTTACAGCTGCTGGACAAGGAACTGTATATAAGAAGTTAGACCACAGGATCTAACTCAATGTTGAATTTTTAGATAACTAGTAAAGTTTACGTAGCTAGAACCTAGATTATGATTTAGGCTTCAATACAGGTTTCTCGCTTTCTTGTATATGTATTATTTCTTTGAGCAGTAGCTTAAGATTGAAATAATCTAGTATTTCAAAATAAATAAAAAAAGAAAAGTTTAACCAAAATAATAAAACTCTAGTATCAGTTTAGTATTTTTAAAGCTTTATTGACTAAGCTTTAAATATACTAAATATCAAAGAAAATGTCAGGTCTTATAGTTATAGACCAAATTATTTTTATTATTTATTACATACAAAAATAAACAGGCCTAATATTACCAATGATTAATCCCAATTTGATAACATACACTAAATTTATAATAAATTCATGTATAATTATTTTCAGAAGTAAAGTGTACTATTTTAATTTTTCAACATTATTTACTATGGTTTATTAATGTGTTTATAAATTACATAATATAGAGTAATACTAACATTTTTATTTAAGATTTAAAAGGTTTTTTTCTTACTGATAAGACCATAATAATTCATTATTGCTTAACATCTTTTCAAAGTTTATAATATTTAAATAAGCAAAATCATTTAGTTATATTTTAAAGACAATTGGTAGTGTGTGAAAATATATTTTGCTTTTAAAATAATAATACATATTACATAATACAATTTTCCTATTTTAGACACTTCGGTCATGATTTCGTTTTATGGAAAACAGGAAGGCCTTGTGAAAGTGACAAACCCTTTATCATTCTTTCCAATTTCGTTTATAAATTGTTAATTCGTGCTTTGTAAACAAACCTTAAGAATTTCGTGTAAATCTGCTTTCCAGTACTACGCTTTGTAAAAAAACAGGCCTTAGTCCCACAACTAATACATTAATTAAACAAATTTTAAGTACATAATTTACCATCAGAACCTTTTAGTAAACTTTTGTATTTAGTTTATTATAGGAATAAACCAGGCAAGCAAACTCTATCTGCACATTTCATAATAGTACTTCCTAATATGCAATTAGTTAATGTTTTGATTTCGTCTAAAAAAAATTAATTAAATTTACTAATGCTATAACTAGATTGTATCACACCTTTATCCTACACATTTAAAATGTGTTTACACTATTATTCTTAATAGAAATTTAAAATTTAGCTTTATGTATACGAAATTGAAAGCAAGTTATACAAAATTATCATAAAGTAAAACTTAAGTTTTCGGTTTTGTGCGTCATAGGTTTATTAATCCGCTTGTTTTACAACACTAACACAAGGATTAAGCTTAAATACCATGTTTAGATATATTACTTGTTATTTTAATTACAGTTTTATTCATTGTTATGTTACAGGGCCCTTTACAACCCTGTGACAAGTTGTTAGTGTATAATTAGTGTTGTTATGGTTGTTATTTTATCGAGTATTGTCTGTAGTGTGTGTAAATAAAAGTTTAATTTTATACCTGTGTGTGATTGTATGAGCATTATATGAATACTCTACGTTATCCAGGCGATGATAACCACCCAGGTTTTTCGCCTTTAAACCCCCCCCCCACCACAAAAAAAAAAAAACAAAAAAAAAAAAACAAAGATTAAGCAAAAATATAAAAACTTAGATGCTTAGTCACTGGAATAAATACAATTATTCTATTCGATCTACTCCAATATTACGCAAACATCCATTTTACCTTATATGAGATCTCTCTCAACCCGGTCTTTACGTCGACAATGCAGCTGTAGGAAGACAAATAAGAAGGATCGTGAAAACGAATAACAAATAATGACATTACCGTTGGTCAACTTTTAACCAATAATACGCTGAAACTTTATACAATATTACTATACTACTTCATTAATTCTTGGGATCGAATATGTAACAACAGTCATAGTATAATTTTAACACATTATGTACATATTATTAAATAGAAAGGCAATTTATGTTTTGTATTCTTAAAAATAATACATTCTAATTAGTAAAATTAATGTATGTAAAAAAAACCAGTGGAAAAAAAATAATCTAACTTAACAAATTGTTGAAAGTTTAACAAAACTTTGGTGTACATAAATTCGAAATGTAAATACATACAAGAAAATATTACAACTTAACGTCTGTTAAACTTATTCTTAAAATTGTTTACAAACATAATTAAATTATGCCAAAAATTAAAATTAGGAAGATAATGTATGATCTTTTTAGGATTAATTATTTTTATCAATAAAGTTTATCATAGATTGACATTATGATTAACTTTTACTAATAGCACCGCAAGTAAAACCATATTAATAAATTATGGCCACAAAGGTTCAACTTTTATTAAAATTAAAACTGTGTAAATTACCAGGAAATTATTTAAAATGTGAATTCAATTCCTACCGAAATAATAATGTGAACATTCTTGTGTAATTACAGCTAGGTTAGAATTATAACGACGTTTTCATAATGATTGCAGTCTTGCAGCTGGTCATTATAATATAAGAGGTACTTGTGTTGGTATTCTAGTTTATAACGAACTGTCTTTATTTGACGGCATCAGAAAGTTTCAGGCTTTTTTTAGAAAGGTATGTTTTAGTAAAACTGTATTATTTAGAAGTGTGATAATTTGTTAAAGGTCTACTAATTATGTTATTTCATTTTGAAATATTATAATACATATGTTGAGTAATATTATTAATATTTCGTAAAATACTATTTGTTGAATAGATCATAATATGTACTTACGTTAACGGAGATCGGAGGACCGAGGTTTCTTTTACCATATTAAAAAACTCCACTTTAGTTCCACTTCACGCTTGTCCGTAAGGTTTTCTTCTTCTAATATCGTAAACGGGCGATAACCGTGGTCCGTTGAAATGGCTGGCCAGCCCAAAACTTATCACGACACTCGCGTCCATAAACCCGCACTTGACACTATTTGAAGTACTATAGACAATAACAAGAATATTAAACTTAAATTAACCTTTAATAACTTTATGGGAAAACAAAACTAGAGGTAGCCGGGACAACGCCCATGGAAAATGGCTTATATATAAGACTTAAAAACGAGTCTAGAAGACAGAGAGATTAGCGGTCCCAATCCTGCATAAACTCAGATCCGATAATGCCGGTACACACACAAGTTGGTTTATCTTATCAGCTGTTTGTACAGATGATCAATAGAGTTAAGAGTTTGCAGTGTTTGGCAATATTTGAACTAAGAGATATATTGTATGCATTAGATACATAACATACAGGGGGCCTTGAATCATCCCAGGATTCAAAAAATAAAATAAATAAATAAAATTGTGTTCATAGAAAAAGTATCGGAAGAAAAAGAACATAAAATTCACATTGTGCATAAGAAAAAATAAACAATAATACCACTTCTAATGTTAATATGGGTCTGAGTTTAGTCTAAATTGAGAGGTAGAGGGAAGACCTTGTGAGCTGGACGAGTCAAGGTTCCCTGTTGAGTCTTGAGCCGGACAACTCGCACTGCACTATCACTTCCCGGAAAGACATCCGTGATTCTAGCCAATGGCCAAGAGAAGGGAGGTGTTGCTTGATGCACTAGCACAAGGTCGCCGATGCGAAGGTTCTCGTTGGGCACATTCCATTTTCCACGTTGTTGCAGTGTGTGGATATACTCTAAATGCCACCTCTTCCAGATGCGTTGCTGAAAAGCCTGGATTAATTGCCAGTGCTTGAGGTGGGTAGTGGGAGTGTCGTGATGATTCTCTTCTGGAACTGCTACCAACGGGCATCCGACGAGAAAATGTCCTGGAGTGAGTGCCGTGATGTCTGAGGGGTCGTTGGATAGAGGCGTAAGCGGTCGTGAGTTAAGAATAGCCTCTACCTGAGTTGTCAATGTCATTAGTTCAGAGAGCGTCAGAACATGTTCACCAATGACACGTCGGAGATGGTATTTTGCACTCTTTATGGCAGCTTCCCAAAGGCCTCCTTGATGGGGAGCAGCAGGTGGATTAAAATTAAATGTGATACCCTGTTTAGAAGAAAATTCCTGTAGGGGGTGTCTTCCAGTGGATTTGACAAGTGCTTGTAAGACATTGCTTGCACCTACAAAATTTGTTCCACAATCCGAATAAATGTTATGGCAAAGGCCGTGACGAGAGACAAAGCGAGTTAAAGCGGCAATAAAAGCGTCTGTTGACAAGTCTGTGACCACTTCAATATGGACAGCTTTGGTCACAAGACAGACAAAGACGCAGATGTACGCCTTTGTAAAGCGAATTGCTCGAAGGTTGTGCACTTTGATATTGAAGGGTCCACCGTAATCCAGTCCTGTGTTGAAGAAAGGACGAGACGGAGTCACTCGAGCTTTGGGCAAATTACCCATGAGCGGAATTTTATTTTGAGGTTTGTGTCGGAAGCACACGACACATTGAAATATACGAGAACGTATCAGACTTCGGGCTGAAAGTATCCACACACTTTGAACGAGGAGGGATTGAGTCAATTGAGGTCCTGAGTGCAAGTATTTCTGGTGGTAACAATCAATGAGGAGGTTAACTACATGGTGTCGTTTGGGCAAAATTACAGGATGTCGCATATCTAGTGAAAGCTGGGATGCAGAAAGTCGTCCTCCAACATGTAGAATGCCGTCTCGGTCGAGAAAGGGAGAAAGACGACGGAGTGGTGTGGACGTGGGCCTAAGTGTGTCCTTCTTGAGTATCACGATATCCTCTTTGAAGGCCGTTTCTTGAACCATCTTGAATATCTTCAGTCGGCTTGTTGCTAATTCCGATGTGGTGAGGGTTCCAGTGCGTTTCTCTGTGTGCCGAAGGTTGTAGATGAATCGCAGAGTGTAGGCTATCACACGTTGTAGTCTGGTGAAATGAGAGAATTTTGTGAGCAGATCCCATTCTTGAGAGGCAGTAGATATTAGAGTGATAGGTGACACAGGCTTGCTTTCACCTGTTTCGCTGAGCTCAGCAGGGGCGAAATGAGATACAGGCCAAGTCTCACTGGACTGTTGTAACCATGAGGGTCCAAACCACCATAATTCATGGTTGGTTAATTCAGATGGAAGTATTCCACGCGACGCACAGTCAGCGGGGTTGTGTTCACTAGCAATGTGCCGCCAGCAATGAAAAGGTACTAGTTCTTGTACCTGAGCGACTCTGTTTGCGACAAATGTCTTGAGACGATGAGTAGGTGTGTTCAACCAGGTGAGAGTGACGGTAGAGTCACACCAGAGAGTAATAGAAGGGTTTATTTTCTTATGAAAGATTGAGATAACATATGCCACTAATTGGGCGAGTAAGTAAGCTGCACTCAGTTCCAATCGCGGAACAGTGAGTTTCTTGAGTGGAGCGACTCGTGTTTTGGATATTAATTGCCTTATTGTCGCAGAGCCATCGTTGAGTTGACATCTTAGGAATATGACAGCTGCGTATCCACTCTCAGAGGCATCTGAGAAGCCATGTAGTTCAATGTTGCATGAATGGGATATTTTAAGAGGACGAGGAATAGTGATCTCCCGCAGGCTCTCTGAGGTGTTTATAAAGCCTTGCCACATTTCAAGGAGCTCATGAGGAAGAGGCTGGTCCCAAGCTAACCCTTTGGTCCATAAGAGTTGCATAAAGAGTTTTGCCCACATGACAATGGGTGATAGGAAACCGCAGGGATCATAGATCTGTGCCACCACACTAAGCACTTCACGCTTAGTTTTAGAGCTGCGAGGTAGACTCAAGTTATAGCTGAAACAGTCTTTCGATGGAGACCAATGTAGGCCTAATATGGTGAAATTAGGTTGTTTAGATTCTTGGAGAAATACAGGAGTTTCTAGATGACACTCTGGGAGTCCACGTAGGAGTTGACTAGAGTTCGAAGTCCATTTACGCAACTCAAAGCCTCCGCGTCTCAGAAGTGAGATTAATTGGTGCTGGAGGTTCAATGCTTCTTCTTCAGAGTCTCCACCTGCAATGATGTCATCTACAAAGGTTTGAGTACGTAAAATCTCTGCAGCTGCAGGGTAGGAGTCACCTTCGTCTGTGGCGAGCTGATGGAGAGTACGAATGGCGAGGTAAGGAGAACAACTTACTCCATATGTCACTGTTGTGAGCTTGAAGGTTGAAAGAGGATGATCAGGAGAGTCACGCCAAAGAATCAGCTGATAGCACTGGTCATCCGGGTGCATTCGTATCTGTCTATACATCTGACGAATGTCACAAGAAAATACCACATTATGAGTCCGGAAGGTGAGCAACAAGTCACAAATGTTAGTCTGCAGCTTTCTTCCGGTGAGAAGAATATTGTTGAGAGAGAAACCGTTAGATGTTTTAGCACTGGCATCAAACACAGTGCGCAAACGGGTAGTACTGCTGGACTCCTTAAAGACCCCATGGTGAGGTAGGAAGTAGTGAGGAGCAGTTAGGTCAATGTTTTTAGCATTTTCCATGTGACCTGAAGTTGAGTAATCGGACATAAAATCTGAATAGAGCTTTTTAAAATTAGGTTGAGCTTTGAATTTACGCTCTAAAGAATAAAATCTATTTTCAGCAGCGGACATAGAGTGGCCTAGAAGAGGGTGTTCATTCTTGAACGGTAGTCGGACACAATAGCGGCCAGACTGGTCCCGAGAATGAGTGGTTAGAAAGTGTTCATCACAGAGCGCGTCTTCTTTAGACTGTTTTGTTACAATAGGTGGCTCTTCTTGTTGCCAAAATCTTTGTAGAGAATTGTGCAGATCTATGTCATTGACAGCTAGAAGCGTGGTTGACATCTGAGAGGTAGTATGAGAACCATTATGAGGTGCGCAAGGAGCGTCACCCATGACTATGAATCCAAAGTGTGATCCTATTACACTTGGTAAGCCAGGACCGAGGTGATGTGCTACCTGGGTAAGCATGAGAGGAAATATAGACCCACCCAGGAGAATGTCAATGCCTCCTGGCATATGGAACGTAGGATCGGCCAGAATGTATGGTCGAACTTTATTGACGACCTCAGGCGCAATTAAAATGCGAGGTAAGTCAACACAAATCTTGTCAAGGATGAGAAAGCCTTGACTTTTAGCGATCATTTTTCCACTTAGAGTCTCAATGCTGAGATGAGTTTGGCCCTTAGAGCGAGTTAATGCTTGAGAAAGTCCTACAACACTATGAGTACTTTTGATGCGGGGAGCACATAACAGCTGAACTGCTCGCTCAGTAAGAATGCATGACTCACTGCCACAGTCAGCGAGAGCACGGAATACATGAGTGATTCCACTGGCAGAAGTGAGTTTCACAAGTAGAGTACCTAATAAGACTGTGGTGGAGTGCTGAGGTAAATGACCATTATTTTGACAGGTCATGGTAACTGCAGGTGTCATTTCCTGTGAAGTTCGAGAAGTTTCTTGAAATGGAATTTGAGGTATAGGCTTTTGATTTTCTTCAAAATGAAGGAATGAGTGGTGATTTTTGTGGCAAGTAAAACAACTTGACTTTGACCTACAGTCAGTGAGGTTGTGGTTGCCTAAACATGAAGAGCACCGTTTGTTTTCCTTAACGATTTGAAAACGGGCTTTAGGATCCTTAATCTTGAATGTGGGACATGTATAAACCTTATGGTCAGTTTTGTGACAGACAAAACATTGAAGAGGTTTTGAATTACTGAGTTTATTTTCACTCGTGTTGTAGGCCATTAGAGAGACTTTGTGATTTCTGTTGACTTTAGAATATTTGTTTTTGGACACATAGTCCCGGTTTGACTCTGCAAAAGCAGATTTTAAGAAGGGAGTAGAGTGCAGACTAGCATCTTCAATCTCGTTGCATTCTTGATGGAGAAATTTTATTATGTCTGCAATGTCAGGTAAGACAGGGGCATCCCCACCTTCAACGGTGGAATTAAGTGAACGGAAATGTTCTAACCGTTTTCTGAGGTCACTGTCCAATTTTCTAAGAACCATGGCAGATAGAAGGGGATTCTTGTGAGTAATGTCCAGTTTTAATCCCTTGAGAGCTTGAATGTTTTCATTATATGAGTTAACAAATTTTCTCATTTGGTTTGGAGAATGATTTACAGAGGGTAAGTCCAAAATTTGGTTTAGGTGAAGAGTAACAAGTCTCCTTGGTGAATGGTAGCGCTCTTTCAAAAGGTCATAAGCCACTGTGTAATTAGAGTCAGAAATTGGTAGAGATTTAATCAAATTTAAGGCATCACCAGAGAGAACACTTAGCAAGTATTGAAACTTTGTAGCGGGAGACAAAGAAGAATTTTTATTTATGCTTGTTTCAAATAAATTGATGAAAGACATCCATTCTAGAGGCTCGCCACTAAAATGTCTTAGTTCGAGCTTGGGTAAACGAACCACTGATGTTTGTTCAGGGGGAGTTTCGCTCTTACTCTTGGATTGCATTTTGTTCTCCAACGAGGTTAGGTTAGCATTAATATAATCCACTAACTCATCTGTGCTATTGAGAGATGAATAATTAGGCTTAAATTCAGAGTCATTAGCTAATTCAAGTTCATGATAAAGGTCTAAAGCATCAGAATATTCTTTGCGAAGCTTACAGACAGATTTTGCACGCACAAGGAATTTTTGAAGAATATCTTTGTCAGAAGTTTTTTTTGTAAGATCATAGATCAATTGAATCTGTGAAAACGCATTCTCCATTTTTGCTTTCACGACTGGAAGTGATTTGGCCATGTTTGTAGAGTTATTCACAAAAAAAAAACACTAACGTTAATTTATTGATTTTAAAATGCACTATTTTTTGTTCAACAAGGTTAGGCCTATATATGTACAATAGGGTAAGTCAAACTTGAGGTTAAGCACAAATTATTTACAATAAAATAGGATAAGTAATTTCCAATGACCACTGATATAAGTTCTGAAAGTATACAAGATAGGCCAAGAATAGGCAAAATATTATTAGGATCTATTGAGGAAATATTTGAGCACAATAGAATAATTATAAAAAGTGTCAACAGTTTATAACTACAAGTATTTTGTTTAATAAACTGAGTGAGAACATATGATTGTCTTGTAGAAATCCTATGTCCACAGAAGTATTATTTTGATAATTAATTACACTTCATTATCCTGATATACAAAGTTCAATATTAAATTGAGAATAGTGAGCAGTGAGAAATGTCTCTTAAATAGTTCAATTGAAAATAAGTTCATAGCTTTTCATCATTTAATGTGTTCAAGAATGCAATAATAATACTTCACTTGTATTAAGCAGAGCAGAAATAATATTAATACAAAACAAAATATTGCCCAATTTAAACATTGCAAACAACTGTTAAAAACAAATGAAAATCAGCTATTAGTGGAACACTGGTTTTAGAATTGAAACAAGACAGCTGAGTTGGCGCTGTTGTTGACACGGTGAAATTGTTAACTACAATTTTGAGCCTAAGTTAGTTACACAAGCGAAAGAGAACATGTGGTTTGTTTTTAACAAGAGTAGAGTTGTAGAGTTTCATAATACAAAAAAATAAAATGGCGGTTTTGAAATGACCTACTTTCATACACCTTTTCCAAAAAATTACACTG